>CAWUFW010026097.1:0-36963 GCA_963921515.1 Calotriton arnoldi | reverse complement strand
TGTACAGGCCCGCACCCCGAGGCACAGTCACAACTGTCAGGTGTGTCAACCACTGATGCCTGCAGAAACATGACATACATTGTTTGTGTCTCCCAAAAACAGGTGATGATAGGGACACAGCAGCAGACGCTGAGGAGTCCCAGTCCCAGGCTCAAGAGGATGCCGAGCTCACTGGCGTCGTACAGCCTCTGTCCTCCTCGGACGATGAAGAACAACCTGGCACATCCGGTGCAAGTCAACATGCTGCACCAGCAGGACCACCAGCTGCAGCACCAGCAGGTCCACCAGCTGCACCCCCTGCACCCACCCCTCCAACGACTATCACCACGAATACCATCCCTGCCGACATGGACAGAATAAGGAACAACACCAGCGCAGTGACCCTGGACCAACCTGGGGCCATGGACACCACCACCACCACCACCAACCCCCAAGGTGGACCAGGGTTATCTGTGCGTGCAACTGCACACACTGCACATGTCAGCAGGGGTGGTGGGAGGGGTGGGAGACAGAGGTCGCTGCTTGCAGACGTTGCTGGTGTGCATGAAGACCCACAACTGGTACGCATAGCTGATGCGTACCAGTCCAGCACCGGAGAGCTCAGCCAGGTAGTGGGGCTCCTCAGAGACATTAAACAGCAGCAGGCTGCCCATCATGCCCGCTTGGACTCCCACATGTCCCAAGTGGAGTCACACATGTCACGTGTGGACTCCCACATGTCACGTGTGGACTCCCACATGACCCGCGTGGAGTCCAAGTGGGATGTACTACATGAGATGACGGCGGTGCACAGGGACATTTTACAATGCCTCCGCCAGATGAACAGCAACCAGTCCACACCTCCCTGTGTGCCAACAACATCTGGTACCGAACAAACTGCAACTGCCACAGGGAGGGAGGAGGACTCTGGCGGAGAGTCCCCTGCACCGCAGCAGCCTGCACTTGAGGCCCCCCCCCCAAGAAGAGGGGTCGTCCGAGGAGGGGAAAGTGAGAGGCTGATGGCCAAGCGCAACTCCCAGGAAGCCTGAACCTGTTCTGGATTTTCGCCTTTGTGCACAGACTGTTCACCCTGTTGATGGCAACACTACTCCCACACATTGCATGGGGAGTATAAGTTGGAACAATGTGTCAGACAACAGTGGCCCCGATACTGGGGATCCTGTCTACCTGGACTTTCTATTCATCTAGGAACTTGGGATTGCAAGATTCATGTACAGCACAATCCATCCTATGCACTATTATCACAATAAACACACTAATACACCATACTTGCCTCTGTCGTGATTCCAACGTGGGTGCTGTTATGGGGATGATGAACTGCAAAATTACACAGTGTATGCGAACTGCAACAGCAAGGACAACACAGGCATGTGAGTACAGGCAACGTGACACATATGAGGGAGACACACCACCAGGGCTACACAACACATACACACCTAGGCCATCTGACTCATTGCCTACACTGATGTTGCCAGGGAAGACGGTGCAATGCACAGACACCACACCCATTCCCAGTTGTAGTCAAGTAGCCCACAGGTGCAGTAAGCAAATGGCAGTCAAATGTGTGACCACAGACAACGCACATCACTAAGTGAAGCACAGGTTTATTACACAGTAGCAACATGCCGTAACCACTACAGATGCAAGGTAACCCCACCTGGTAGCGGGCACACAGTCAACAACTGTAGACAGAAGGAAGTCCATGGGTGTGGCGCACATCACCTGTAGGGACACAACAGCTACCAGCCTGGATGTGCAATCACGTCGTCGGTGGACACAGTTCACCAAACGAATCTGAAAGTACCCTGTGAAGGACAGAAATGACACACAGTCAAAAGCAATGCAGTACAGGACAGAACAGCAAAACTCATGCACAATACATGTTACAAGATACCCACCCAGAACCAAGTTAGCATGTCAACACTGTTGGGGAGTACAGCCCACCTGTCACCACACATCGCAACACACATCCTGTCAAGTAGCCCATGGACACACTCCAACAGCACCAGAGCACCACCCACACATCATGCCAACTCACATCATTCACATGACACCTCAGGATACTCACATTCAGCTAAAGAAGTTGGTGATGAGCTGTGTGCGGACATCACCATCATCATCATCATCATCATCGTCACTGGCATCGTGGTCCAGGCCAGGATCCTCCACAGGTGGCGGATGTTGGTCATCGTCATCCTGGATGAGAGGCAACTCCTTCCGCACTGCCAGGTTGTGAAGCATGCAGCAGACGATGATAATCTTGCACACTTTCGCAGGGGCATATGGGAGGGACCCTCCGGTCTTGTCCAGGCAGCGGAAGCGGCTCTTCAGGAGACCAAAGGTCCGCTCAATCACTCTCCTGGTCCGACCATGTGCCTCATTGTAGCGCATCTGGGCAGGTGTCACAGGGTTCCTGAGGGGTGTCAGCAACCACGGCATGTTGGGGTATCCCGAGTCACCTACGGACAGACAAGTGCACATCAGCTGACTTGGAAAAGTGGGCGGAATACTACAGATCAGATCACACACAATGGCACAAAGTCAGTACACACCGACAAGCCAGGCACGCTGGTTCTGCATCTGTGCCATCAACCTGGAGATGCGACTACTCCTCATCACAAAGGCATCGTGTGCTGAACCAGGGAAACGGGCACACACGTGTGTGATGGTCATGTCTGCAAGACACACCACCAGTGCATTGACCGAGTGGTAGTGCTTGCGGTTCCTGTAGGCCTGCTCCTGGGCCTGTGGTGGTACCAAAGCCACATGTGTCCCATCAATGGAGCCAATGACATGCGGCATCCTCCCCAGGGCATAAAAGTCACTCTTCACGTCAGTGAGTCGTCGCAGTCTAGGGAAATAGATGTACCGGTTCAGGAAGAGCAACATTGCCGCCAAAACATCGCGGAGCACACGGCTGAACATGGTCTGTGACATCCCACCAGCAGACGCCACAGTATGTTGGAAGGTACCGGTGGCAAAGAAGTGTAGGGCTGCCATCACCTTCACCTTGGGGGTCAGCGCTGTAGGATACGGCCGGCCAGGCTGCAAATGTGGGGACAACTGCACTGCCAAATCCTCAATCAGCTGCCTGGTGAAGCGGTACCGTCGGATGCTGTCCCGTTCCACCATCGTTGCCAGGTCTGGGAATGGCCGATGGACAGCAGGAGCCCTGCAGTGCAGAGGAGAAGTAAGCAAGATCGTCAGTCACCCCACATATGCGGCATTGAACACACTCAAGATCCCAACATACATCATCATGAGGCACAACTACATGAAGTGTGCAGTACCGGTACGACATTTATGGTACATACATGGCCAACATCTGTCAACACGGTCCTACAGGTGGCATCAATTTGTCCCAGGTTGGCCCATTGGATATCATGATGCTGTGTCACAGTCACCCCCCAGTGACATGTGAGGACAGATGTGCCCCAGGCACCACAGCTCAACGACAGGCACATTCCCAGGGACCCTGTAATGCCACATGGACACTGGCATCACCTGGAGTATCATGTGTACACCACAACAAAACAAACATGACCCCCACAGGTAGTGGCCACACTTGCCATGGCAGGAGAGCCATGGACGTCTGTGACACACACGCACAACATCAGAGTCCATGCACACACAACGTGGATGTGGAGACTGTCTCCCATTGTGCACATGAAATCAGAGACATTGTAAACACTACATGCACAAAGACTGTGGAGGGCCATCACTATTGTGCCACTGGGACACCCTGGCTCAAACATACCGTCCCACATGGGACTCACGGGGTATGTGACATGACATACACAAACACCACTGTGAAATGTGACCATGGCACATGCACAGATATGAACAGTTGCACATCACAGTGGTCACGTACACGTAACACCCAGGATCCTGTCCCCATTAACACGTGCACAGCCTGGGGGTGGCTGCCCACAGGTGACACCCACAGGACAACATGTACACCAACATACACACAATAGGAAATGCAGCCTTACATGCCTTATGATAAGGTTTGGACAGGCTGTCGTGATGTAGGTGTGCCCCTCACTCCCTGGGAGCTATCTGTGGCTGGCATATGTCCATCTGAGACAGGCATGCTGACATATGCCAGTCACATGTACAGTGATGCGTTGTACTGCAATGGACCGATCGGTGCCTCCGGCCGGCCCATTGCATTCAATGTGTGCGGGTACGCGTTGTACCCCTGTGCGCGTTGAACAGCAATGGACCGATCGGTGCCTCCGGCCGGCCCATTGCATTCAATGTGTGCGGGTACGCGTTGTACCCCTGTGCGCGTTGAACAGCAATGGACCGATCGGTGCCTCCGGCCGGCCCATTGCATTCAATGTGTGCGGGTACGCGTTGTACCCCTGTGCGCGTTGTACTGCAATGGACCGATCGGTGCCTCCGGCCGGCCCATTGCATTCAATGTGTGCGGGTACGTGTTGTACCCCTGTGCGCGTTGAACAGCAATGGACCGATCGGTGCCTCCGGCCGGCCCATTGCATTCAATGTGTGCGGGTACGCGTTGTACCCCTGTGCGCCATGAACAGCAATGGACCGATCGGTGCCTCCGGCCGGCCCATTGCATTCAATGTGTGCGGGTACGCGTTGTACCCCTGTGCGCGTTGAACAGCAATGGACCGATCGGTGCCTCCGGCCGGCCCATTGCATTCAATGTGTGCGGGTACGCGTTGTACCCCTGTGCGCGTTGAACAGCAATGGACCGATCGGTGCCTCCGGCCGGCCCATTGCATTCAATGTGTGCGGGTACGCGTTGTACCCCTGTGCGCGTTGAACAGCAATGGACCGATCGGTGCCTCCGGCCGGCCCATTGCATTCAATGTGTGCGGGTACGCGTTGTACCCCTGTGCGCGTTGAACAGCAATGGACCGATCGGTGCGCACCCATTGACAATGGGCTTGCCTGGCAACGGACGCGTTTTTGAATATTCGAACGAGTCGGTTGCTGGAAATTCAGTTGGTCACCCACAACAATGTTGCAAAATAATGTATGTCATGAAGTTGAAGATTTGAAGGATGCTGTGGGCGTGTTTTGGTGCTGCTATTCCATGGATTGGCCAGACTCAGAAGATGCAAACGACTTGGACCTATCACTTTGGACACAAGGGACAGTATCTGCCTCTCCAGCACATATATATTGCTGCATGTTCCCCTGAGAGCCCACTTGCCTGCACTACATGCTCCAGGACGACATCTGCCACTGCACTGCTGCTGTCTCTGCCCCTCTGGACCCTGCAATGGCACGTACTGTGGAGAGAGCCCCAGCCTTCAGCCTTGAAGAGAACCAGGCCCTGCTGGACAGCCTACTTCCACAGTACAGCAAGCTGTATGGGACACCAGGGGAGCAGGTGAGTGTTCTGTGCACTGCCTTTCTGAATGTGCATTTTGTCTGACTAGCAAGGCTGAGAGTCAGCACACCACTGGCTAGCAGGCTCACTGAGTAGTTGTCACCCCCCATAGTGTGTAGTGACTTGCACTGGACAGGTATGGTGCAGTGACAGTGCTTCTGAACAGGGTTTTACTCCCCATGCTATGATACCATGTAGTGACTTCTGGAAAACTGTCCATGGGCAGCCGTGCACTGCCTGGGTACACCATGTGCCCCTGTGATTGCGACATGTATATGCAACTGTGTCATGCACGGATATGTTGCATGTGTAGTAATGTCCTTATCACTTTGTCATCCTGACAGGCTTCTGCCCATCGGAAGCATGAGATCTGGAAGGACATCGTCCGGGCTGTCCGGTCCGTGGGGGTCTACCAGCGCCGGATCCGCAACTGCCAAAAGAGGTGGCAGGACCTTCGGGGCTGGACCCGGAGGATTGCACGGGTCCAGCTGAAGCTGTCGCCTCCTCGCAGGAGGGGCGGAACACGGACCCTGACCCCCACATGCTCAGGATCCTGGCGGTGGTCTTTCCAGACCTGGATGGGCAGCTGAAGGCCAGAGAGCAGCAAGGAGGGGGTGAGTCAAAGACTGCACTGTGTACTCTGTCTAACATGTTATGTGCCCTCCTCGGGCCAGGTTGAACTGCCACAGTACAGCAGTCATGTTGTCCAGGAGCCATGTCCCTCTATTGTGCACTGCCCACTCCTCATCTGATACCCAGGTGTGGCCCTTACATGCAGGGAATTCTGTCACTTAGGACTGTGTCCTTGCAGTTTGCTTGACTCAAGGTGGGAGACAGCATCTGTTTCCCTGACTCTGTGGTGGGCATCATGGGTGGGTCCATTGCTTACACAATGCCTGTATTCTGACATGTAGGGTAGTGTCACAGGTCTCCCATATGTCCAATAGGTATGACCTGGACAGATGAGGGTTAAGAGGATGTGTTGTGGGGGGGATGTACATGTGCACTTGTGCAGCTCCAGGACTTGCATTCCCCATGACCTACTATTGTGACACAGTGCAGAGTGTTGTTGTCTGGCTGCAAAGTCATACATCACTGAGACAGTGATGTATGACTTTGCAGTCATGCCTCCGCCATGGCATGTGTCTACTGATTGGTGATCCTGCAGGGGAGTGACATGTGCTACATGCACACCATAGTGGCGCTGGCTATCAGGACATGGGTGCATCATGGTGTCTGTCGCTGGTATGCATCACATGCATTTCCTATTTGACTCTGGGCATCCCTTACATCCGTAAACCTGTACTGACTCAGTGGCAAGAGCTGTGATGTGTCCACACCGTGTCCTCTGCACTGTCCAACTACTGTGTACTTGGTGCATGTGTCAACACTGGGGTGTTGCAATCCAACAGACACCAGACAGATGGGTGCAAGGCCATGTGGGATGTGAGTGCCATGCTTGGCATCAGACTGACAATTGACTTCTCCTGTTCAATTAGTGCACTTTTAGCAATGTACAACTAATGATGCCAGGGCTTGCTCTGGGATGTGCTGTGCTCACAGTGGTGTGTGCGTTATGTGCAGGTGACTGATGTCTGTCTGTTTCCCCATTGTTTGCAGATACATCCACGGCCACGGAAGGGGACAGCTCCACGGACCAGGAGGAGCCGGAGAGCCAGACTGGGTCAGCAGCCGAGGAGTGGTCGGAGGGACCCAGTGGCACGGAGGGCGAGTGGAGCCACACCGAGGAGTCCTCAGCAGCATCCACCTCAGCTGAGGACCAGAGCAACTCGGAGGATGACTCCCTTGTGGAGGCGGGTGTCAGCAGCCACCACACCCCAGCTAGTGTTGCTGTCCCCGCCACCACCAGCACCACCACCGCCCTCCCATCGGCTCCCATTCCCCAGGTCCGTGGAGGCTCCCATGTCCGGGAGCGTGTCTCCTTTGGGCCAGGCACCGCACCCCCTGCCCCTGTGTCCCCTGCTGCCCTGAGTGAGGAGTCTGTGTACCTCCTTCGCCAGCTCCATGTAGGGCAGACAGCCATGCTGAGTGTCCTCCATGCGCACACCGCGCTGTTGACTCAGCTGGTGTCGTTCATGGAGGGCATCTCATCGGGCATGTCTGACCTACAGAGGGGCAATAGGTCCATGGACTCCTCCCTGACGGCAGCAGTGTCCCTCCTCAAACGGTCCCTCACCCCTCCTGCCTCTGCTCCATCCACACTCCCCAGCACCTTACCCATCCCAGGCACACACACACTGGCACACACCAGCACACACACATCCAGCACACTGACACACACGCCAATGACAAAACGCACACGCAAGCACATTCAGGGGACTGAAGCCAGACTCACAGGGGATGGGGCCCTGGAACACACACACGCATCCACATGCACTGCGCAGTCCTCAGTTCCCTCTCCCTCCAAAGCACCCTCCCTTGCCTCACCTGCAACCCCAAAGTCACAGCAGCTCTTCCTCTGTGACCTCGGCCTCTTCCCCACCGATGAAGCTGCTCCAGCATCCCGGGGGAAGAGGAAGCCCACCCACACGGAGCAGAGTGCCCCTCGCCCCCGGACACCCTCCCCCAGGCGCAGACGGACTGAGGCCCCCACCCGCAAGTCCCCCCGGAGTGCTAAGAGCAAGACCCCGCCACCGCCCTGCAGCTCAGGCACAAGGTCTCCGTCCTCCATCCCTCAGGCCCCCACTGCACAGGTGCCCCACCACACCCTGCCCCAGGTTCCCCCACCCACAGATATACCATCCCCAAGATGCTCCGGCCTTCTCCCCCTGCCACTTGCTCTCCCAGCACCACACCCCCCGCTGCGCTTGTCTGTGCCACTGATGTGGTGAGGGTGTCCTCCCCCTCTGTCCAACCCACCTTGCCTGTTCCCCATTCTCCTCCCCTGGAGGTAGGCACTGCAGTGGAGTCCACTACCGCCCTGTCTGACTTGGGCACTGCAGTGGCGGACCTGTCCACCCCATCTGCAGGGTCCACTGCAGTTGTGCCGGCACCCACGACATCTGTGTCATGCCCCCCAGTTGTGCCGGCACACACCATGTCAGACACCTCCACTGCAGTTGTCAGTGGCTCTCCAGCACCCACCACCCCTTCCCTGACTCCCCCTGGTGAGCCCTGATCCTGTCCCTGCGGTGCCTGGCCTGCCCCCCGGTTCCCCTCCTAGTGGATTGTCCCTGGTATTGTGCAGGCATGCGTAGGGTGACATCTGCCAGTGTCACCCTGTTTGAACTTTGACAATGGACTGGCCATTGGCCTTTGCTCTTTTTCAGGACTTCGTTTGGCCTCAACACATATGCTGAATAAAGCAACTTTCTTTTCTCTAGTGCTCATGCTTCAGATGTACATGTTGTTGGTGCAGCTAACCATGCCCTTGCTGCAGTGATGGTGATATCTGGTCTCATGATTATGAAGTGTTACTGTGCAGGAACCCATGTGGTCCAGGGGGAATGTGTCCTATCATGTGGTGTATCCATGTCATCAATAGCAGCATCTGAGGGTGTCATGTGTTCAGTATTTGGCAATGGGTTTCCTACTTACATTGGCAATTTCACATCTGTGGCTTCCACCCCTGCACATCTGTTGTGCCTGCCATCGTTGCTTTTGTCTACTTCCCTGACCGTGTTGCCATCTCCAGTGGACATGCAGGTTTGGGCATCAATGGGGAGGGACTCATCCGTGTAGTCAGTGCAACATTGCTATACAAGTGTGTTGGATCTGTGCTGATGATTCCGTTGGCACATCCATGACCAGGCTGATGTGATGGGAGCCCTCATTTGGTGCTAATTGTTGATTGTGTGACCAAGTGCTCAGCTGACATGATGGGGCCCTACTGAGGCAACATATGGCACAGCTTTCCTCACACAGGAGTGGAGTCCCCTCATGGCAGTGTGTACACGTGTGACATTGCCTGCGCCCAAGGTGTGTGTTGTATGTGCATGTCTGTGTGTTCACTTCCATTCATCTGCGCATGCTGTGATCCCTAGTGTTGTACCTGTTTGTGATGCTTGCTGACTTGAGCTATGTTCCCCCAAAGTCTTCTCCCTGTGTTCTCTGTGATGTGGGTGCATGGCACATTACTGGTCATCAGGGTGTCACCCATAGGTGTGTTTGCTGTCAGGGCAGAGTTTGTGTGCTGACGCAGATGGGTCACAGTCAGGTTTCCCTTTGGCACTTGTTGTTTGCCCCTGTCATGTGATTTCCAGTTTGTGTTATCTTTCAGTGATTGTGACACGTTGTGTGTGTGACTGCTGGCACTCCTTAGGGTCCGGGCTGCAATGTTGGTTGTTGTCTATGTGTGTTCTTTGTGGGTGACCTTGGCTTCTTCATTGGTGTGTGACTGTGGCTGGGATCCCATTGGTCGGTGTGGTATTGCCGTCATGTCCATGTACAGCGTAGTGTGCAGTGTGTCAGACATTCAGGAGTCTTGTTGAGTGTCCATGTGTGATGTGTTTCTACACCTTGGTTCCCACCCACCACCCTGGAATAGTAATGGGTGCATGTGCAATGTCACCAGTGCATGTGTACTTCACTGCTGCACATTGTTGGAGGTCGAGGGGTGTGGTCTTGAGTGTGTGCAGATGAGAGTTGTTGCCCGGCTAGTCCCCTGCCTCCATGTTGGCCTTGGCTTACTGGCCATGCTGATTGATTTGTGCTTGTGTAGGTGTGATGGTAGTTAGTTGCTCAGGACACCTGACTGTGGTTCACAGTGTGAACGACATTTAGCTTTGTCATCACAGTGGTATTTTTCTTCAGCCCAGGGTCACCACATTGTGGGGGCCCTGGGGGTGGTGCTGTGGTGTGTCTGTGACTTGCTGTGTCAGTTGTTGTTCCTACGTGCCTGTGTGACATGTGTGTTTTGTGCTCCCTCTCACCTGTCAATGCCTGCTTGCCCACATAGGGGATTTGGATCCATGAGTTACCTTAGTGTGGCAGTGTATGCACATCTGTATGATTGGTATTCAGCTCTCCTCATGTGTTGTGTTGTTGCCTGGGGACACTGGCACCCCCACCCCTCACCTGCTGTGTATGATGACAGTGTTGGTCTGCCTGTTAGTGTTTGTGCATCTGCACCACTGCATTGGCATATCTTGGGTGTGCCATTGGCTGTATGTTGTTTGGTGTGTTTCCCCTGCTGTCCCTGGGACTCCTAGGTCATCGGTCAGCACAGTGATCATGGTTTGTGTGTCCCATTGCTGCCATGGTATGGTATCTGTTCACCTCACATCTGCTGTCTCCACAGGGTATCTGCATTTGTGTGCCCATTGGTGCAAATATGTGGTTCTGCATTCTGATGGTCACTTCTGTCATTGTGTCATTGATGACTGTTGACGGTCTCAGCCACCATGGGTGTTGTTTGTCTGCACATGGCCAAAGGAATGTTTCATTTGCACTGCAGTATTTGGCTCCCCCAATTTATGTTGCAATGGGACACATACACTACTTTGCCACAGATGAGTTTTTGGTTCTGTGACCAGGAATGATCCATGCAGTTTGGCAGTTGCAGCTCTTTCTTTGTCAACAATTACCTTTTGGTCACTGTGATGATGAGGGTGTAGACCCCATTGCCACAATGGTCAAAATGTGCTTCAGCTATGGACCCCACACTTGCCTTTTGGTCACTGTGATGATGGGGGTTTAGACCCCATTGCCACAATGGTCAAACTGTGCTTCAGCTATGGACCCCACACTTACCTTTTGGTCACTGTGATGATGGGGGTTTAGACCCCATTGCCACAATGGTCAAAATGTGCTTCAGCTATGGACCCCACACTTACCTTTTGGTCACTGTGATGATGGGGGTGTAGACCCCATTGCCACAATGGTCAAAATGTGCTTCAGCTATGGACCCCACACTTGCCTTTTGGTCACTGTGATGATGGGGGTTTAGACCCCATTGCCACAATGGTCAAACTGTGCTTCAGCTATGGACCCCACACTTACCTTTTGGTCACTGTGATGATGGGGGTTTAGACCCCATTGCCACAATGGTCAAAATGTGCTTCAGCTATGGACCCCACACTTACCTTTTGGTCACTGTGATGATGGGGGTTTAGGCCCCATTGCCACAATGGTCAAAATGTGCTTCAGCTATGGACCCCACACTTGCCTTTTGGTTACTGTGATGATGGGGGTTTAGACCCCATTGCCACAATGGTCAAAATGTGCTTCAGCTATGGACCCCACACTTACCTTTTGGTCACTGTGATGATGGGGGTTTAGACCCCATTGCCACAATGGTCAAACTGTGCTTCAGCTATGGACCCCACACTTACCTTTTGGTCACTGTGATGATGGGGGTTTAGACCCCATTGCCACAATGGTCAAAATGTGCTTCAGCTATGGACCCCACACTTACCTTTTGGTCACTGTGATGATGGGGGTGTAGACCCCATTGCCACAATGGTCAAAATGTGCTTCAGCTATGGACCCCACACTTGCCTTTTGGTCACTGTGATGATGGGGGTTTAGACCCCATTGCCACAATGGTCAAACTGTGCTTCAGCTATGGACCCCACACTTACCTTTTGGTCACTGTGATGATGGGGGTTTAGACCCCATTGCCACAATGGTCAAAATGTGCTTCAGCTATGGACCCCACACTTACCTTTTGGTCACTGTGATGATGGGGGTTTAGGCCCCATTGCCACAATGGTCAAAATGTGCTTCAGCTATGGACCCCACACTTGCCTTTTGGTTACTGTGATGATGGGGGTTTAGACCCCATTGCCACAATGGTCAAAATGTGCTTCAGCTATGGACCCCACACTTACCTTTTGGTCACTGTGATGATGGGGGTTTAGACCCCATTGCCACAATGGTCAAACTGTGCTTCAGCTATGGACCCCACACTTACCTTTTGGTCACTGTGATGATGGGGGTGTAGACCCCATTGCCACAATGGTCAAACTGTGCTTCAGCTATGGACCCCACACTTACCTTTTGGTCACTGTGATGATGGGGGTTTAGACCCCATTGCCACAATGGTCAAAATGTGCTTCAGCTATGGACCCCACACTTACCTTTTGGTCACTGTGATGATGGGGGTTTAGGCCCCATTGCCACAATGGTCAAAATGTGCTTCAGCTATGGACCCCACACTTGCCTTTTGGTTACTGTGATGATGGGGGTTTAGACCCCATTGCCACAATGGTCAAAATGTGCTTCAGCTATGGACCCCACACTTACCTTTTGGTCACTGTGATGATGGGGGTTTAGGCCCCATTGCCACAATGGTCAAAATGTGCTTCAGCTATGGACCCCACACTTGCCTTGTGGTCACTGTGATGATGGGGGTTTAGGCCCCATTGCCACAATGGTCATGGGCTGCTTGCATTGTGGGTGCCACACACATATATGTGTGGCACATGTGCTAGGGGGTCACATTGTATGTTCAATGTCATGTTCGGTGTTGTAGGCATTTGACACAGCCTGCTCACACGCTTGTCATGGTGGTGGGGGGGATGTCTTAATCTTGCATTCCCTAGGTTGTGGTGTGCTTGTTGTGTCATGCATTGTCCATCCTATGAGTGGGGGTGGTAGTAGTGGTAGGCATCCAGCCCCCCCTGGCTAAGGGTGGTAGTAGTGGTGGGCATCCTGCCCCCCTGGCTAAGGGTGGTGGTAGGCATCCAGCCCCCCCTGGCTAAGGGTGGTGGTAGGCATCCAGCCCACCCTGGCTAAGGGTGGTAGTAGTGGTGGGCATCCTGCCCCCCTGGCTAAGGGTGGTAGTAGTGGTAGGCATCCTGCCCCCCCTGGTTGAGGGTGGTAGTAGTGGTAGGCATCCTGCCCCCCTGGGTGAGGGTGGTAGTAGTGGTAGGCATCCTGCCCCCCTGGGTGGGGGTGGTAGTAGTGGTAGGCATCCAGCCCCCCCTGGCTAAGGGTGGTAGTAGTGGTGGGCATCCTGCCCCCCTGGGTGAGGGTGGTAGTAGTGGTAGGCATCCTGCCCCCCCTGGTTGAGGGTGGTAGTAGTGGTAGGCATCCTGCCCCCCTGGGTGAGGGTGGTAGTAGTGGTAGGCATCCTGCCCCCCTGGGTGGGGGTGGTAGTAGTGGTAGGCATCCAGCCCCCCTGGCTAAGGGTGGTGGTAGGCATCCAGCCCCCTGGCTAAGGGTGGTAGTAGTGGTGGGCATCCTGCCCCCTGGCTAAGGGTGGTAGTAGTGGTAGGCATCCTGCCCCCCTGGTTGAGGGTGGTAGTAGTGGTAGGCATCCTGCCCCCTGGGTGAGGGTGGTAGTAGTGGTAGGCATCCAGCCCCCCCTGGCTAAGGGTGGTGGTAGGCATCCAGCCCCCCCTGGCTAAGGGTGGTAGTAGTGGTGGGCATCCTGCCCCCCTGGGTGAGGGTGGTAGTAGTGGTAGGCATCCTGCCCCCCCTGGGTGAGGGTGGTAGTAGTGGTAGGCATCCTGCCCCCCTGGGTGAGGGTGGTAGTAGTGGTAGGCATCCTGCCCCCCCTGGGTGAGGGTGGTAGTAGTGGTAGGCATCCTGCCCCCCTGGGTGGGGGTGGTAGTAGTGGTAGGCATCCAGCCCCCCCTGGCTAAGGGTGGTAGTAGTGGTGGGCATCCTGCCCCCCCTGGGTGAGGGTGGTAGTAGTGGTAGGCATCCTGCCCCCCTGGCTAAGAGTGGTAGTAGTGGTGGGCATCCAGCCCCCCCTGGCTAAGGGTGGTGGTAGGCATCCAGCCCCCCTGGCTAAGGGTGGTAGTAGTGGTGGGCATCCTGCCCCCCTGGGTGAGGGTGGTAGTAGTGGTAGGCATCCTGCCCCCTGGCTAAGGGTGGTAGTAGTGGTGGGCATCCAGCCCCCCTGGCTAAGGGTGGTGGTAGGCATCCAGCCCCCCTGGCTAAGGGTGGTAGTAGTGGTGGGCATCCTGCCCCCTGGGTGAGGGTGGTGGTAGGCATCCAGCCCCCCTGGCTAAGGGTGGTGGTAGGCATCCAGCCCACCCTGGCTAAGGGTGGTAGTAGTGGTGGGCATCCTGCCCCCTGGCTAAGGGTGGTAGTGGTGGGCATCTGGCACCCCTGGGTGAGGGTGGTAGTAGTGGTAGGCATCCTGCCCCCTGGGTGAGGGTGGTAGTAGTGGTAGGCATCCTGCCCCCCCTGGTTGAGGGTGGTTGTGGTGGTTGGCATCCAGCCCCCCCTGGGTTGGGGTGGTGGCGCGCATTCAGGCCCCTGTGTGCATATGTGGCATTGGTGATGGGCATCCCGCCCCTATGGTGCTGCTGTTGCTGGTGTAAGTATATTCAGATTCCCAGTGTATGTGTGTGATGTGTCGTGTACGTGTTGTATGTGTTTTGTGGTTGGTGTCTGACTTACCTTCTGCGCCGTACGCGTCCGTGCCTGTTCCGGTAGTAGATGTAGAATATTGGTATGATCGGGACGAAGGGATTCATGGTTGGTTCGTGTCGTTCGTCCTTCTCGTTGCTTCGCGTCGTCCTCGTCGCTTGGCTTCGTCCTCGTCGCTTCGCGTCGTCCTCGTCGGTGCTGTGTTCGTCTCGTAGCCGTGGATCGTGTTGTGGCGCGATTCGGAGCTTATGTGCGCCTCTCCCGGATGCTTTGACGTGCCGTGCGTAGCGACGGGTTCGGCGCGTACGGAAAGCGCATCGTACTTGTTCGGCCGGACGGGGCTGCATTTTCCCTTCCGTGCGACTCGATTCGGCGTTTCCGGATTCGCCTCGGTCGGAGAACAGGACCTGGTTTGGGTGAGTACGGCTCGGCCGGGATTTTTGCTGTTGTGCGCATCGTACTTGCTCGTTCGGTGTACTGTACGGATCGGTCGGGAAACTGGCTTTCGCATGGCTTTTTTCCCGACCGAATAGTATTGGGTGCGCCTCCGACCGAGATCGGAATCGGCCCCTAAGTGTGAGCAGACATGCCTTCCCTGCACGCGTTTCTGCAAGCAAGGAATGCATGTCTGCCCCCACCTGGCGGGACGTTTAAAAAGGATCCCGCCAGGTGGGAGCTGACACGTTTCCCTGTCCGTGCTATTGCTGGCTGGTAAACTACTGTGTCCTGTGGTGGGATCCCCAGAACACAGCAATTGAGCCAACGGGGGTGATGGGTTCCATGGGCCTTTCCTGATTCAGGGAGAGTGGCTAGATGCCCTCCTCCCCTTCAAGTTAAGTTCAGCAGACTCTGGGAATGGAGTACTCAGGATGTATTAAGGCTCGGTGAGTGGGGGGCAGCAGGGCCCCCTTCCCCTTTTCTATGGAATTTGTCCCGAAGGAGATGGGGTCCCGGCACCTATTAGGGCTTTGGGGCAGCATGCTCCCCTCCATTTGGAAATTAAATTTGTCCCCAGGAGATGGGTTCCCTGGGACCTATGGGCCCTCCTACCCCACCACCCTTATTTTACATTATGGCTTTGCGGGATGGGATCCCCAAAGCCTCTCAGAGGCTCAAGGAAGGGGGGGCCATGCACCCCTCCCTCCAAAAGGTATGTTTTGCACTGGGCCCTAGCCCACCCCGTGTGGGGGGTTAATAGTAGCGTGGGAACCCAAGCTTTATTATTTTTTTATTTTGCTGCAGTGGAGAAAGATAAAAAAAAGGGCACAAAAGCAAGGGAGACTGCCCTACTTAACTACCTGTGGGGAGAAGCCTTTGCAGAGAACAATAGGCTAACAAAGGGCAGACGGGAAACTCCCTAGCTTCAACAGCGCTCTCTGTCTCATCTTCTTAACACTCCTTAGTCTGATCGACTACAAGGGTTCCCTGAAATGCTATATGGTGAGCCTTGGAGTTCACAACTGCCACCTGGACCCCCACCAACTCTTTATCTTAGGTACCACAGGAATGTAGTAAATACTGAATGGATATCAGTTTTGCTCTTTCTACCGGTGCCACACACACTCCAAGCTTGCATGCCCTAGACATGTAAAATAGTACACACTCGCAACAGACACACCCCTCATGTGTGGGTGAAGCGGGCAGTTGCAGGGCACTGGCAAATCACTTTAAAAAGTGGGCGAGGCAAGTATGTGCTTATCACTTGCATAGGCAGGTAAAAACGCCTGCCTTCTCCCAATAGAAGGTATCACTGACACCACTGTCAGTCCTCTCCATCCTGGTGAGCCGACCATGATCACACTGAGCAAAGTGGGTGCACATGTTATGCCCTTCCTGACTACAGGGCCCTGCTCTGAGTGTCAATCCATGTCACAAAAATACCTCCAGTTCGCACACATGATCGTCACATGTTCTGAGGTAGGGGGTCAACACAGCAAGCATTTGCTATGGTGAATTTGAGTCAGAAGTGTGCGCTTTCTGGTGCCATGCAGGGAACCTTTCTCCAACTCAACAACAGTTAATTCCCCTCCACTGGTCTTTGTCTTGGGGTTGAGAACAACTCCTGAATCTGTGTATGACCCTGAGCGCTGCAAAGTCAGGTGTTAATGCTCTACCATTTTGGCCATGCCCTCTCCAATCCCTTGTCATCAATTACTATTCTAACCCTTCACTTTCTTTGCCTGTCTATCATTTTCGAAATACCTAAATATGCATAGGCATTGTGAAAACCTCTTTTCATCTTCAGTCACCCTTTCAAGCACCCTGCTCCTTTGAACTCCTGCATATTTTCACATCCACTCATTAATTTCTCCTCAATGTGTTTCCATAGCTCAATTTCCCTCTGAGAGCTCTGTCCCTGAAGGTATATCCATTGATAGGTTGCACTAAGTGTCCTTAGAACAAAATAGTCAAGAAACATGATAATAATTATAAGAATATATTGCTTGTTGAGGGATAAGGGGAGAGAGACCCGCTCTATTAGACCTAAATCTGCGATATAGGAAGAAGAAACCTTGTAACATATTTCTAGACCTGGCACTAGTCATTGCTTAAAAGATGCAATTCACTGTCTTGGAAATCAGTTTTGCCACCAGAGTTTAATGTCCTGCTCTTAGAAAAATTTAAAGGGGGAGGTAATTCTAACATCACTCTTGTATGGGAAGAAATACTACATTCATTTAAAATTAAACAAATTATTCTAAAGCATCCTCTACCTACACTAAGTGGACTTACTGCACTGTTTTATTAGGCCCACGAAGGAGTGTAAGTTAGGATAGGCAAATAGCCATTCACTACTCATGAGTCATCACATCTCTTGCCCTGAAGAAGCAACTCCAGTACATAACGTATGACACACAGAGACAATACAATTGCCTAATATTGTAGTAATGACTACTTAAATCGACCTAACTCATCTGTCCAGGTAATATTGTTGGAAGATGAGAATGTTCCCGGTACATCTTAATATGTGTATTGCCAAAGATTGCTAAGAATACAAGCTGTAATAGGGTGTAGGGCCAAAACTGATCTCATTTGGAACTAAGTACTATTTGAACTATTAAACTGATTTATGATATACATATGCACCATTACATATACTTGAAAATAATAAACATTTCATGAAAAAATAATTATCTTTTGCTTGCAGGAAGGGATGAGCACCCCGAAAAAGTAAGTTTCATCACATTCTAAATAGTGTTCAAATGGTTGTGAATAGCTGACCATATTCTATGCACTCTCAAGTAGATTTAAGACAGACCCAGCAAATTTGAGAGAAATGAATGTATCAAATATGGATTATTAAGAATTGTGAAACGGAATGTAGTCTTGGATGTTTCTAGAGCCTAGGCAGTAGGTGGGGCAGTAATATGTAATTGAAATGAATACAAAGGCTATGTTAAAAGTATTGCTCAATCTTGTGTTCTAGATAAATATGAAATAGGTATGACGTGCACAAAGTACAGTGTATGGTTATATAGGTGAAATGTCATTTCAAGATGAGAGTTCAGAGCAGTGTTTGAGCTCTTCTGTCATGTAAACAGTAATCAAGGGTTGGGCTGTGGGTTTAACAATGTCTTTAAGTACCACAAGGGGAACGACAGAGTAGCGCACGTGTTTATACTTGATACAGCTGAGCTGGGGCTGTATTAAATGCCACAGTAAATAGGTTAATAAGACACGTTGAGGAATGATTTTGTATAAGAGTGATTTTTTTTTCAAAATAACACAGAAAAGAGGTAAGAGGATAAGTCCCTGGTCACCCTCCTACAGACTATAAATCCACACAACACAGACCAGGGACTAACAGAATCAAAAATCATGATGGGTAATAGGTGAGGGGGTTGATTGGTATAAGGCTGGGCACAAACAGTGTGTGTAAAACCGCCCTCACACACAGCAAGCTGTGTCATGCTTCATCATAGGGCCTGCTAAACACACCCCCGCGCTAGCCAACGCTGGAGGTGGAGCAATAGGGAGGAGAAAACAAACACACAACATAAAAAGTGAACAAATCGTGTGGGATCAGAAAGGTGAAAAAATGTGGCAGAGAATAATTTAAAAGCTGGTAACAGTGTGTCCCTACTCTGTCTTTAATGGTGGGTACACTGTCCAGACACAAACCGTGGTCCTCATCGGACCAGTGGATGGTGGTAATGGCTACTAATAATCAGAGCCCTACCCCTCCACTCTGCTAAAATGTCGACATGTTTCAGCCGAATGAAACTACTACCCCGGCTTTCTTCAGGACTTTCACCTGAACAATCCCAACAAGGATAAAGTCCCTACCTCCTTATAATCCAGGGGTAAGGAAAAAACAGGCACCTTGTTATTGTGCACACTCTGGTACAAGGAGTGGTGGAGCCCCTTGCTCTCAATGAGGAACCTGTAGAGGATAAAATCAAGAAAAAGCACAACAAGAAGTGAGGTGCAGGGTGCAAAGGTGCTGTGCCCTGCCTCATAACCCAATCCATCGATGTGAAGGGTGACCCCCCCACACACACACACAGAACACATACATACACAATCAATAAATAGTATAAAATACCCAAGGTAACAATGTATATATCATGATCCTTAATACGTCTAGCCAAAATGGCAAAAACGTGTTGCACTACCCCTATGAAGTACTCGGTGGTTGTGCCCTGGTGAATTGATCATAAAAACATAACACTATGGTATATCATAATGTGAAATATAGTCAAGCGTCTATGTGCAAAGCAACATACTCCCCATGACTATATCAAAATAAAAAACAAAAGATTTCCTTCAGTAGAAGGCACCATCCATCCAGTTCCATTCCTGGAATCTTACCGAGTTTATTTTAAGGTCAAACTCGAACTGGCGGAGGGGTGCAAGTAGCTCCCTGTTGTCACACTCTAGGTTTCGACAGGGAAAGATACAAGAAAGAGAGTCGAAAAATGCAAAATGAGTCACAGAAGGGAAAGCAGGGAAATCTTATGCACGGTAGCGGAAATAACAGATCAAACCACAGGCCCTCGGGAACAACGTTACGAGTCCGCGTGGTTCCAGAAGGCTCAACCGGGACCATTGCAGAATGGGACTGCCGAGAAAAATTCAAGATGGTCCAAAAGAGTAAAGATATAATCTATCGTGCGTAGAGCAGAGTAATGTTGGGGCGTTGACGCGCTCTCGTAATCTACCCAGTAAGTCATTTTCCCTTTATAAAATACAAACCGGGCATTAAGGAGATTAGCGCACGTCAAATGACCCGCCAGAAGCCCAGCTCATCCCCACTCACTTCGTCAAGGTGAGCTAGCATCCGCCACCTAACCGCACTCCCAGCACCGTGTAGAGTGTCTCGTAGGCGTTCCATCCACCATTACATAGGCAGTGAGGGAAGCGTCCACCCCGCATGTGCTTTTGCGTAGTGTGCGTGTGACAGCTAGAACGTCACCCTCTCGGCCATATTGGAAGTGGCAATTTGCAGATGACGCGTATTCTCAATCGAGGAAAAATCCTGGGAGTCAGGGTAGAAAACTACTCTCAGCACAACTGAGAGGACAGTAAACAAAGGAAAAATAGGCAATTGATACTTAAGAGTTTAGGCTGTTCCAGGGAATATCATCATTCAGGCCGCTGATGTGACTGCGTAACCTGTAAACCCATCTTTGTTCCCTCATGAACAGCGCTCTCTCAGGTTTGCGAAGCGTCATGTCAATGTAGGGCTTGTCTATGACAGTCCAGAAAAAATCATCAGCCGAATGATTTATTTCTTTGAAATGCGTGGTAAGTCGACTAACAGATCTCTGGCATCTGAAGGTAGACCTGTGTTCCATTATTCTGACCTTTACCTTCCTCGTAGTCATGCCTATGTAAATGAGCTCACATGAACATCTGATTAAGTAAATAACATGCATGGAGTTACAATTTGTGTGTTTTCTTTGTTACCACGGGTGGGGGAGGCCAATGTCTATGGTTTTGGTATTCGCAGTCAGATGGCATACATCACAAGACCCACATCTGGTGTGACCAGTGACAGGTGGTAAGAGAAACCCAGGTCGACTAGCCCGGGCCGCAGTATTAGTACCCTGAAACTGGGGCCTGGGTCTGGTATGAACTAGGAGATCCTTGATGTTATTGCTCCTTTTATAGGAAAATAATGGTTTATCCAGGTTCAGTCCATTGGAATTAAGGATTCGCCAATGTCGTGTAATGATTTTCTGGATGTGATTGGATGCTGTGTTGAAAGTAGTTACACAGATAGGCCTGACAGTAGATGGTTTAATGACTGTTTCTAACAGAGCCTCACGATTGCAATTGGCAGCTCTCTTGTTCGCTCTCTTTACAATCCTACTGGGGTAGTTCCTCCGAATGAGTTTATTGTGTAAAGCCCGGGCTTCTGACCTAAATTCTTCTGTGTCAGAACAATTCCGGCGAAGACGCAGAAATTGTCCCACCGGGAGATTCTCCCTGAGGGATCTGGGGTGAAAGCTGCTGAATGATAGTAAACTGTTTCTATCGGTGGTTTTGTGAAACATTTTAGTTTCAAGACCACCCCTATGTGGAAAGATTGTCAGGTCGAGGAAAGGCAGACTTTCTTTGGTAATGGTGGAGGTGAACAGCAATAGAGGGTTCCGGCTATTAAGCCATATCAGAAAATCATCAATAGATTGTCTGTCCCCCTCCCAGATCAGGAGGACGTCGTCAATATAACGACGCCAAATTTTCACATTGTTCGTCCAGATGTTGTTAGGAGCGTAAACATACTGGTCCTCGAAAGCTGACATATAGAGCCCTGCCAAACTGGGGGCGAAGACGCTCCCCATGGATGTACCATGTGACTGTAGGTAGTGTGTGCCCTGAAACTCAAAGAAATTTTTGGTTAGGGCAATTTCTGCCAAATTCAAAATAAAGGGTCTGGGTGTAGTATATACCCAATCTTCAGAGTAGATAATCTCTTCCACCACCCTCAGCGTTTCCAACTGAGGAATATTGGTGTACAGGGACTCCACATCTAGGCCTACCAAAAATTCACTCTCTGGATCAAAGGGTAAGTCTTTGAGCAGTTTAAGGACTTCTGTAGTATCCTTAAGATAAGCTCGCCTCGACTGCACAATGGGTTTGAGGAAAAAAATCGCAAAACTGCGATAATGGTTCCAAAAGTGAACCCATACCCGACACTAAAGGTCTTCCCGGTGGTGGACGTGTGGGTTTGTGCACTTTAGGGAGAGTGTAAAAGTAAGGGGTCACTGGCTCGTGTTGGCAAAGAAAGGCCCCTTCTTTTTCAGTGATCCATTCATTTTGTACTGCTTCTTCCACCACTGAAGTAATCTCTCTTCTTATTTTATCAGTAGGATCTTCTCTCAGGATGGTGTAATTTCTTCTGTCAGCCAGGAGTCTCAGACATTCCGTCTCATAGGCGGTTTTGTCGAGTATCACGATTGCGCCCCCCTTGTCGGCTGGCTTGATGACCAACTCCTCGTTGTTTCTTAATTCCTCAAGGGCCTTGGTTTCAATACTCAAGAGGTTTTTGTAAGGGGAGCGATGTAGGGCAACCCACAGTTCCACCTCCTTGACAACTGCTTGTTCAAAAGCCTCCACCTCCACTGGGAGGCCGCCCAGTGCAGGGGTGAATTTAGATTTTGGTCGGAAGTCAGTATCCCCCTCCGAGATAGGACGCTCCTCTTGGTGACCAAAGAAAACCCTGAGTCTGATGTTCCGGAAAAAAGATGCTAATTCCTGGCGAATTTTCAATGTCAGGTGGGTGAGTGGGGACAAAACCCAGGCCTTTGTTCAAGAGTGATAATTGGGTGTCCGTTAGGATAGTGTCAGAGAGATTCATTACTAAGGACGTCAGTCCCTGCTCGTGCTCGGGGATTGATCCCTCCCCATGCTCCTGGTTACCCTCTGTTCCAAATCTTCCCACTGGACTCCCCCTGTGGCTCCCTTCTGTTTGCCTCTGCCTCGTCCCCGGCCTCTCCCTAAAAAAGAAATCGGTACTTGGGGGAAGAGTTGTGTGGGACCACCCTGCATCCCTTGGAATTGTTGTTGGTATAGTGGGGGCCAACCAAAATTGTTATTAGGGAAATTGGTATACATCGGGTTAAATTGGGGGCGGTTCTGGGGTCCCCCATAGAAACCCCTACCTCTTCCTCTCCTTCTAGGTTTGTTCACTTTTTATGTTGTGTGTTTGTTTTCCCCTCCCTATTGCTCCACCTCCAGCATTGGCTAGCGCGGGGGTGTGTTTAGCAGGCCCTATGATGAAGCATGACACAGCTTGCTGTGTGTGAGGGCGGTTTTACACACACTGTTTGTGCCCAGCCTTATACCAATCAACCCCCTCACCTATTACCCATCACGATTTTTGATTCTGTTAGTCCCTGGTCTGTGTTGTGTGGATTGATTTTTTTTCAGCCAGACAGAAAAAGTGGTTTATTCTGCCTTTACAAACAGTGGACTTATGGGTTGTTTTAGATCGACTGAAGAAAACAGTGAAATACCGTCCTCCTCTTTTGATAACGATGCTCATGAAAAACAGCCAAAGAATAGAAAGAGTGAGGGCCAAGGTCCAAGATCTTCACAGGATGACAATGACGACATAATCAAAGTAAAAAGTAATCCTGCGAAGCCGATGAAATGGGTAAAGAATTACAAAGGTAAGTGCAAATCCTACATATTGTACATTGTTGAAAATAATGATTTGTTCTACTTGCACTGGAGAAGCAAGTGGCTTTGCTCATGACGTGTTATTAGTGTTTCTAATACCTACGTTTTCACGTGGCCCATGGGGACATTGTCGTCTTCACTAAGTTAGCATGAGCTCTGCAGACATTACGCAGCTTTGCGCACATTGCAACATAGCTTCATTCTTGCAAATACTTTTTTCGTCCTTTCACATGAGAACTGTCTGCTGTGTGCATTCTCTGCCAGTTCCTGGAATTTGGTTTGAACATTGTGAGCAAGGTCAATAAACAATGCCCCTTGTTATTCTGTTCTGGTCAGGCCCTAGCACCTAGACAAAACATACCACTGCAGCTGTTGTTTGAAAATCATACTTTGGTATTAGGGGGATACAGGCATAGGGAAGACACACTTGGAGACAGCACCTATGATGCAGACCTACAATCTGTAGTCTAAGGTATGGAGTCTGCAGCAAAAACCCAGAGATCTTCTAATATATAATACGGCTTTTTAGCACGGGGAGGGAGGATAGGCTCTATTGTCTTTTCATGATGACATCTCCCTTCATGATTTATGGACTAGCTGCTGTGCTGACTGTATTTGTATTATACATGCTTGTTGTGGCACGTATACTGCATGTTAGGGCACGTTAGTTAAAATAAATATTTTAAACTGTTATATTCCATATAGGTACCCCAATATAGGCCCGGGTAACATCACAACCTTTCACCTATATTCGTCCCTACATTACATACATAACGGGCTGCTAGGACTGACCCTTCACCTAGTTACAGTACTGCTTACAGAACGTGGGGTTTTCCCTGAACAATAGCCTCATACATTATGCATGAAGATTCTTGGATTCTTGGAAACTCAGCAGGTCTACCATCACCTGCATAATAACTATGTACAAGGTTCATTCCCGACGTCATCCTAAGTCAGACAATGGCACAGCAAGGTAGAACCCTTGGGGATACCTTTGGGTATATAAACATCACATCTTGCTGAGATAGTCAGAGGAGATCACGACTTCCATGCCGACACACTGACGCGAGACGCTGAGGTTCCTGCATGCAGATATTCCAGTTCGCAGTAGTCTAACATCCCTTGCGGGGTGTCCAGCTCGAGACCAAGACGGGGTCCCACAGTCTCTCACTTCAGGTAATGGGGTTGACTTTATCCTAGAGGGATTCTTGGCTTAACACCTACACACATGCTAGGTACACTTAGGTACATCTAGTTAGGGTAGCATCGTAGGAGTATGCATTTTATTATCATGTATTTCATATTCTTGCCTGTATTCATGGTTATAGCAAGATGGTAGAAATCTACCATCCTTTTACCTTTTAGTGCTTCTAATCATTTATAACTGTTTCTGTCTAGTGGTTGTTTCAGCACACCTATTACACACTAGATTGACAAGTGTTTAATAAATGCTTATTGAAAAACGTCCATATCGTTTATTCTGTGTATCTCTCTGAGACAAAGTAAGCATGAGTGACTGAGCGAAAAGTATTGCACTTTTTCCACGGTTCTGAGGGATCAGGGTTGTCATGTTCGATAGATGCCAAGAACTATTCTCTCCTTGGTAAGAGGAGTTGCTAGTGGCACTGTGAGCTAGCTGGTATACAGGCCAATATACCCGGTGGGGGTGTCTGGAATAAGTCTGGACACCAAGCCCGCAGTGTATGTTGTCCAAGCGCGCAGATCCTGTATCGGTTTTATAGGAACTAGATGACAAAACTGTTCTGTTTCTCTGTCAGATCTTACTGTGCACAGGTACAAGAGTACAAGCGAAAGGGTGTGTCTAATCACTTGTTTCTCTGTGAGTGAGTAGGAGGGCAAGTGAGGCACTATAGCTAGTCGGTCCTAGGCTTATGGGTACTCAGGTGGTAGGATGACTCAGTCCCTACTCACTAAGGTCCCATAATCCTACGCATATTTCTGTTCTTGGGCAGAATCCCTGCAACAAAGTGTGCTGAACATGTGTGATGAGTTTGTAGGGTAGCAATGTATGTAGATGATATATAAGGAGGATGAATGAGGTGAATTGTTGATGAGTATATATTGTGAGGTTTTGTCGTGTTGGCATATGATGACATTATATGCTGCAGATGTACAATTAACTTGTTAGATGAAGATGTATGATAGGCATGTTTGGTGTGGAGGGATAATGATTGGGATGCATGAGCATGTATGGTGAAAAAGTAAGGAACCAATCAGAAAAGGGGGGAGGAGGAGGATTGGGCTAGGTTCACCCTCCTGTGTGATCAGAATACATCAAAAAGAATCCGTAGGTGACGGATCAAAAGAACCTAGCCAAGAAACAAGGGCGGGTTCACCAATTGGGGTGAAGGCCACCTCTACTGGTTGAAAAGAAAAATTTATTTTCTTGTGTCCCCTCACTCACCCAGGGTTGCCCCTAGGTGACATGCTTCATCATTGGGGTCATCCCAAACATCTACTGATTGGGGCGTGCTGCGACTTGCGGATTTACGTAGGAGCACTTACCTTGTGAGGCTATGTGTTGTGCAGTGTAGGGGGGAGTGGTGTAAGTGATGTTTTAAAAAAATTACCTAACTAGTGAGCTATTGTTTTATTCCTGCTCCTAGTTGGTAGGGATAAAAGGGGGTTAATAAAAGGGAAATGTAACTGTTATGTAATTATAATCCCTTGTATTATGTCAACATGTTTCAAGGTATCCCCTAAACCTTTTCTTCAGGACAACAAAGGGACCAGCCCTGGTACTTTACCACTCCGTGCCGGACCTATAATAAAGTGAAGTGAAAAATTATTAATGCACACCTATTGTGTGAGCATTTGGGAAAAATATATACATACGGTTGCTTCTGAACACGTAGTAACTGTCATTGGGAAGAAAAAGCAAAATGCAAATTAATACATACTGCCTGCCCACCGTTCTTGTGGGCAGGTAAAGGCGTTATGCTGCGCGTAAAAGAAGGTACTTCATACTATGGTGTAAGTACCCTTAAAAGCAAACTTAGTTAGTGCTCAGATCTTGTGTGGGTAATACTACACATGATACCTTAATTGTGAGCAGGCAAGGTTGAAAAGACATAATTTAAAAACACTTGTAGTCAAGGACAAAAACAGGACACACACAACATGTAACATAAAATCAATTTCTTTTCGAAACATACTTATTTTTGGGCAAAAGTGCGCCTCATGGTCTGTCTGGGTGGAGGGGCCTGTAGAAACCCTACATTATAATAATAGACAAAGGAATGAGATAATGAGGATTTGTTATAAGCCACTCATTGCTTGTGCCTTCCTATGACTGGTTTAGAAAGAGCAAATGGAATTTAGTGAAAAAGGCAAGTAAAGTTATGTAAATTCCTGTAGGGAGAAAACAATTGATGATGTCCTGTAGGGAGAAAAAAAGTCTTACTGTGCTCAGTAACCCTCCGTCAATACGACCTATTCAGTCCCAAGGCAGACCGCATCTTAGCGTGTCTTTGCCTTAGGGCCGGTATAAGTAGTCTGAAAAACAGCCGAGTCATTTCCTCGTGCTGTTAGAGACTAGAGCGTGTAAAGCGTAGTCTCGTATTGTGGTGTAAACGGTCCACCATGTTGTTGGTATTTTATGAAATGGGAGTGTGATTTTTGAAAGTCTAAATTACTAATTAGAGTGCAGGAGTACCTTATACAAAAAAAGGAGGACGCCCGGTATTTTGTAAAAATAGGTTGGGGTCAGTATCGAACCCTGGTCACAGGGACACCGTGAGTTCCTTAAATAGCGGCCATATTGGAATGGTAAAAAAACCCACAATAAACAGAAAAAGAAAAAGAAAAGGAAAAAGGCTAGGGATGTTTTGTCATACTGCCTTCAATTTTATCAAGAAAAAAACGAGGTAGAGGATTTCATTGCCTTTGTTCTTGATTTAGATTTTCATAAAATGCTGTTAAGAAACATGCCAGACGGGTTTTTTTTTATTATTTATTTATTCTCAGATATCGGGGTTAATTTATCTAGTGAAATGGCCCAATGGTAACCCGCCCTTGTTTCTTGGCTAGGTTCTTTTGATCCGTCACCTACGGATTCTTTTTGATGTAGTATGAAAAAGTAAGGAAGCCAGTAACTGCTTTTGATGTATCATGGGGGTACGTCATGAGTATATCCGATGAGCCTGTATGGTAGGATGAGTATGTATGGTGATGAGCATGAATGTTGTTTATGTACGCTGATCAGATAAGATGCATATGTATAATGTTCATGTGGGGGGGCACTGCCAACATGTCAAAACCAGTTCTCCCTTTCCATTCTGACATTTGCTGTTCATGTTATTATCAATTACTCACAGTTAAAAGTGTTTGCTATGAGTGTTAGTACAACAAATGCTTGCATCGCGGGACAGTTGGTTCAGGGTTGTTGGTCATCTTTAGCCAAAATGAGTTAGTTAGGGTACTTGAAATGCTGCTTGTACTCTGTCAGGTAAAAGTACCATTCCAGAACATTGTCCACAAAATAACTCCTAGAGGAGTCAAACAATTAGGGGAAGGAAATACTTTGCCAGCATATCAGAATCATCTTTCCCACTGCACTCCGAGCTCTTATTATCAAAAGTGCTCCAGGGGAGTGACAGGCATGTGCACCTGCTTTTTGCACCACTGTGACACTTTGGTATTACAAAGGAGTCGTAGATAATTATGCAGCCCCTTCTGTGATACAGACTGGGCCGGCGCACATGTAGCACTGGCACATCTCAAGGGGGCATTCTCTCATTTGCGTGGGGGTGTGATCAGGGCCGCTTTAGAGCTGGTGGCGCCCAGTGCGACAATCATTTTTGGCGTCCCCCCATGACCTCTTCCTCAGATTCTCTCATGACCACTGGCCAAATGTGCCCCTCATCTCTCCAATCATAAGTTACTGCTAAACACAGCTCCGCCCCTCCCCTCCCCCCCACCTGAGGTCCGCGCCCCCTCCACAGGTCAGCGCCCAGTGCGGCAGCACCAGTTGTACTGCCCTAAAGCCGGCCCTGGGTGTGATCCCATGCAAGTAAGGAAATACATCACTTCTGTGCCTGCATACCTACACAGTGAAAGGCATACAGGCAGCTTCAAACAGTCAGTCTACCTTTCACTAATCGATTCCCCCAAGACAGGCGCAAGTTCACAGCTGTCTTCACCTTGCGCACCGGGTTAAATGTTGCATCACGACGCAGACCGAGACAGTGCACCCTCCACATAATGCTGCTCCTGGTATTTGCAGGTCACAGTATTATCAATTACTCGCAAGTAAAATAAGTATTGTCCATGAGTGTTGACGCAGCCAGTGCTTGCTGTATCATATATAATGATAATGTCTAATAGTAATATATCAGGGGGTATATGATAAGATGAGGATGAATGATCTGAAGGTATAACAAGCATATACCAGTGCTTGCACTATCATATATAATGGTCATGTATAACTGTAATATATAAGGGGGTATATAATAAGATGAGGATGAATTATCTGAAGGTATAACAAGCATATGTTGAAGTTGTCAATTGATCTATAGGATAAGGATATGTGATGGTAATGTATTATGAGGATGTGTGATGAACTCGTATAAAGTTTCTGTATAAAGCGTGATGAAGGTGTTTGATAAACATCCAGGATAAGGATCTATGAATGGCAAGGATATATGATTAGCATAAACACTGGCCATTTATATGGTACATAAATGAGAAGCATTTATGATGGGCATGAATGATAACCATTTAGGCTTATTTATGTGGATACATAATGAACAAATATCAAGAGGGTGCAGAATGAGCTTGCAGGATGAAGGTCCATTTTGGCCATGTATGATTAGGTTGTATGGAAATTAGGTATCTGGTGATATTATAGTAATGTAAAATTTCCATATACAATTTGTGAAGGAGATACTTGAGTAGGATGTATGTTGACGAAGCAGAATGAGCATGAGTATGCATATCTCTGATAAGCATTAGATAATCATGCATGATTAACTCATAAGCATCATCAAAGTAGTTAAATTCGCTATAGAAGAAGTTGATAGGCAATTGTGCTATTTCAGAAATGCAACATGCAAAGAACGCTAATTTGCAGTGCATGGAGCAATACTGTTGGTTTGAATGCTGCAAGTCTTATGGAAGACTTGCAACATTTCATAGATAGTTTAATCCAGTTTCAGTGATTTATGTCCGAATACTCTACTTTATGAGTGGAATTGTCATCCATTCCTGCATTCAAGGCCCAGTTTCTAAAACTATTGGTGTGCATAGAGACTTTGTGTAGCTTATAAAACTTTTTAAAAAACATGTAGTGTCTTGTAATAAAAGAACGTAGGCCAACGTAAGCGTTGGAGGGGTGAGTTGAAGGCAGGCTTAGAAAGCCGACTTCTGACTTACATGTAGCAGAATAAAGATATGTGGCGTTGTTACTGGCGAGTGCCTAGGCTGGCAGGACGCTACAACTGGTGACGAAACAGGGGATCCGAAGCCCGTACACTGAAAGCGCTCTTTCAGAGAGTTTGCACTGGTCCAGCAAGCTGCTTGTGTGTTCCACGTGTGCTGCAGTCAAAGTGTGGAATTGACACTGGCACTGGTGGAATCTCAGCGCAACGCCTGCCAGTATAAAATGCTTGAAGACAATGAAAGCGAAGTCGAAAGTCTACGTGTCGGTGTCCAGGTACTGAATAAAATAGACGCAAATAAAAGGTACTGCGCCATTACGCAAATTAATGTTGTAATGTTGTATGTTATACGGAGTAAGAATGATAAAGGCAGATGCAACCAGGTTACAAAAACAGTGCACAGCAATACTTCAGTACAAATCAAATTGAAATTAATGTGCTACGAAGCAGAGATTAACCAGGTGGTTGTGAAGAAACATTTAAGTACAAAGCCGACCAAAAATCAGAATGTTATCTGCTTTCATGGACTGGTAGAATACAAGATTTATCTACTTACCAAAACCATTAACGAATCATCATGCCACAACCTGCTGCGAAGGGGCTCCACATCGAGGGCAGGGGTTGTGCTTGCGGAGTTTTCCCCAGACGAAGCGGCCCACTACCAAAGCTGCCACACAGGGGCCATAACAACTCCTTAGACTGCCATAAGATAAAAAGAGTGCCAGGGGGAGATGCAAGTTTCAAAAATTGGTAAGGCTGACCCCGCAGCCAGCACATCACAAGGTGCTAGAGAAGCTCCAGGATGGGAGAGACGTGGAGAATTATCCACAACGGCCGTCACACAAATGTGTACAGACCCCATCGGTCCTCCCTTATGCCATGAGGCTTTGCTTCCTTCACAGAAAGTTCCAGGCTACTATATTGGGCCTTAAATATTGATGTGTCTGAATACGAATGACCTTCTGGACAACACGTATGTGAGTTAAAATACTGACATACGTTTCTCATAATCTGGGATTATCCTAAATACACTTGGTCCTAATGAACGCCGCAGACTTACCAGGGCTTCTTACGGCTGAAACATGTCAACCTCATACACTATGGGGCATATTCTCAAGGAACTAACGCCAAGTTAACGGAACCTTATCGCAGACAAAGTCGCGATAAAATTATCGCCCCATTCACAAGCTGGTGCCAACAGCCGATACCACCAGTTTACTTGCGAAAGCATCCGCAAAAAACATCGCCACAGATGACCCCGGCAACTATCTCTAATGAGATGCAGAGTAGGCGTTCCCGAGCAAAAAGCTGCGACAACACTACAACTCAACATTCTCAACGACCAGCCACATCGGCGGTAAGACCACAAAACAGGCGATAAGGCGCGTTAGCAGCAGGAAATTAACACCTGCTCTGACTTGGTGTAAAGTCGGACGACAACCTGCACCATCAAAGGGAGCCAGCCCAGAGCCACACATGAAGAACAACAGATGCCATGGAGCCACTCACCATGCATCCCGATGCCCCGAGAGGGCAACAACACCCACCGCCACCACCCCCAGGTCCGCCACCCCCCACGACCTCTCCTCGGGACCACCACAGAGGCAGCGCAGACAAAGACAGCGGACCTTCAGGAAATGCACCAGCCTCACAGACCAAACACCAGACAACGTCAATGCCCACTACAGGCTCAAAAGGACAACCATCCTACGCATCCTGAACATCATTGCCCACAGGCTGACGGTACCAACACAGCGGACAACCAACATCCCTCCGCAGACAAAGCTGCTGGCTGTGCTGCACCTGTTGGCCTCTGGTACCTCCCAACCAACAACCGCCAGAGTCGGAGGAGTCTCACAGCCAGCCCCATCCAAGTTCCTCACACCTGTCCTGGATGCCATCATCAGCCAGGTACCCCAGTACCCATACATCCCCCACAATGCGCAGGAACAGCTGGAGACCAAGCAAGGACTATACGCCATAGCTGGCTTCCCGCACGTGTTGGGGGCAATCGACTACACACATGTCCTACTTGTGCCCCCTGCCGACACTGCACACAATAACCGCAACAGAAAGCACACGCATTCCATCAACGTGCAGGCAATAGTGGACCACAGGGGACTCTTCACCAATGTCGTATCGAACTACCCAGGCAGTGTGCATGATCCCCTCATCTTCCGACAGTCCATCATCAACCAGCGCTTCCAGGATGGCACCTATGGGAATGCACTGCTCGTTGGTAAGTACCAAATGAACACACCGCAACTCCACAATCATGCAAGTCACAACTCTGGCACTGCACATGTCACAAAATCACATACAACATGCCAAACAACATGCCCACCCACCAGACACGGCAGCACAACTCACTGTGGCAAACTTGGTTAGCCATGTACATGAGCCATCAACGGCATGGCACCCCAGCCACACAATAGCGGAATGTGGGGAGAGGTGGGAACCAGGCATGTACGATGGAGGCAAGTGACCAATGAATGAGAATGTACACAATGCCAAGTGTGGCGTGGAAGTGCTGGACAGACTGCAGTATGCAGACCACAGACATTTCCATGTCTACATGCACTGCTGGTGTTTGGTGTGTAGTGGACAGTGGACGCAACCATGTCCCCCCAGCCAGTGGGGAAGATTGCGGAAATATAGCATGCGACGTCCCCCCCTGTAAGCGTGTGCGGAGTGGGCTGGCCCGGAGGACGCCAGGCCTGCGTAGGGGTGTGAATAAAAGGCACGTAGCACTGGGCGTGGTTCTCTTCCGGAATGCCCGTGTCTGCCAGGGTCGCGCCTCCCACCCCGCCACGAGGCCGATGCCGTCGCCGTGAGCGGTGTGGCCTGCGATCCTGTGCACCTGCTGCACCCTGGGCCACTGGTCCCCCAACCAGTCATGCCCGCCCCTGCGCAGCCAGGCCTCACTGCTCACCTGCCGACACCGGAGTGTGTCAAAGAGGGCCCACCACGTGCCGGCGCAAGCTCCAAGCCCGAAGCCCGCGACCTTGGCAGCCTCCTCAGACCATCACGGCCTCCGCGACACAGACCCGCTTTACTCCTTTTTCGTTTACGTACTCCACCGCTGCTTCCGGCCTACACTACGGTCAAGTAGGTCACACATTTGGAACTGAGTCTTGATTGCACAATGGCAGAGTACATATCTATGGCATCGTTTATATCCCTATACTCCCTTCGATGTGGTGCCACCAACTACACATGTCTGTGGGCCCTTGCGGACTTCTGCCTTTGGCGGTCCAGCAGGCCTCACACTAATCAAATACAGTCCGTAACAGGCAGGACATGGCATCGTCGATGGCTAAACACCCGCTCAGCTCTGGTGCCTCCACCTCTGTCAACCAGGAATCTTCTCCACATGCCATTTCAACGCCGTGTGTTAGAGATCCAGGAGGAGCTGGCTGTACAGCGGGTGCCCCGCGCTGACCGCTGCCTCCGGCACCCCCTGCGGTCAAGTAGGACACACAATTGGAACTGAGTCTTGATTTGTTCATTGCAGAGTTTATATATTTGTACAGGCCTCATCGCAGACTGCATCCCCTTCCAGCTCTGGTGCCACTGACTCTGTGCCACGGGAGTCATGGACACTCTCTGGTTGAATGTTGGTGGCATCTGAGTCTATGGCCTGGGGGTTGTCTTCATCATCATGTAGCTGGTACTGACATTGTGGGAAAGAGGAGACTGTAGCATTCAACTCCTCCATATTGCCTGTTTCTGCTTGCTTCTGCCCTCTGCATCATGCCCTGGATGGACACCTTCCACTGTCCCCCGTAACACTCCGCGACATTCTCGTTGGACATCAACGAGGACCCGCTCAGCTCCCGTTGCCCTACCTCAGTGCATCACAAGTCACCGTCCCGTGGCGGGGTGCCTGTGCCGGCTGCTGAGCATCCGGGGCACCGACTCTGTGCAGCTCAAGTCATGGACCCTTGCTGTTTGTACTTTGAACTCCTGATTGTCTGATCACTGTTGTAGTTGTTGCCAGCACCAACCAACCCCTGAGGGGTGGCTTACACTACCCAACACCCATCCAGCACAGGCGTCACTGGACGTGTGACCCTGGCAATAAAAGGGGCCGGGCGCACGTGCCCGTAGCCAGTTCCACAAATTATCTCAGTGTGTCCGTGTGGTCATTCTGTATGCATGTGGGCCCCGGACCATACCACATTACATTGTGCTGTGTACAGCGTGCGCAACCTTGTCAACTCAGGCAGTGGGGTGGACCTGGGACATGTATCTGTGTCGGACCCCCCTGTGGGCGTGAGGGAGTGGACCGGCGTACGGCACTGCGGCGTAGGGGTGTGGTCATTCAACACGTGGCTCTGGGCGTGGTTAGGTGTAGGCCTTGCCAAGGCAGTAACTAATGCGTGTGTCTCAGGTGTAGTGTCGGCGCCACCCGTCACGCAATATACAATGTTGCTATGTAGCATGCCCCCGGAGTACGGGCTCGGCCGAGGGGTAAATGAGGGTGCGCAAGCCCGCTCGGGGTCAGGGATCAGACATGCCAACTGTTGTGTGTGTCGCTATTTCCGCAGCATAAGCCAAAGGTCTACCCTCAACCGCATGGCGAGTTCAGCCAGGCATGAACTCTACATCTGTGTCCGCCCTGTCCTTACCATAGGCCTACACACACGTGTCCGTCCACCTTCAGCGCATGACATCACTATGTCGTTGTCAGGCTTGTGGACATGCGCAGACAGGCATGACAATAGTGTGCCGTAGGGGTGCAAATGATGCATCCGCGCTGCACACACTAGTGGATGGGCTCGGGAGGGAGGGAGGAGCAGCAGTGAGGCTACGTAATACACAATGATGCCGCTCACTTGCAACATGCAGTACATGTCATGCAGGAATCACAAAGTCACACATATCACACACCACTGAACCACTGAGCCTGCCAACACATCATGCAGAACCAACTATTGACTCATGTCTCTCTGCCCAATCACAGCTGGCCAAGGATATGCACTCTGCGCTTGGATGATGACACCCCTCCGAGCCCCAGACACACAGGCCCAGAGGCAGTACAATGCGGCCCAGAAACGCACCAGGGGCATCGTGGAACGCACATTTGGCGTGTTGAAGTCACGTTTCAGGTGCCTGGACATCACAGGTGGGAGGCTCCTGTACAGCCCAGACATTGTGTGCAAGATGATCGTTGCATGTTGTGTGTTGCACAACATATGTGTATGCAGCAAGGCCCCATGGATACAAGTGCCAGATGCACAGGACGATGATGAGGCAGGTGGCCCACACCCCACTGCAGCCGCAGCAGGAATTGCCCGTAGGAACACCATCATTGACAATTTCTTCACGTGAGCACGTCACATTGTGACAGTCAATGGCAATCATGGGACAGTACAATATGACCACAGGCACAGCATGTGCTACTAAATGCTTTCAAAATACACATTCCCTGAGTGCATGTCACTCATCTGTACAGGCACATCACTCAGACAAGTGTGTGTGCGACATGTATTGCTGGGGATTTTATGATTTGTCCATGGATGGTAGGTGTGTCAACTCTGTGCAGATGGGCTGTTTAGGGTGTCACGTATTCGGACTGCCAGTTCTGTGTGTTGCAGTTAGTAGGGAATCCCACTCTTTGGCGTTTCACATGTGTCCAAATTCATTCCATTTTGGCTGCCATTTGTGTCCTACAGGTGACAACAGGGCTCCTTTTGGGGTCAGATATGTACCACCACGATACAGGGATGCCCCCTGTGGCTCAAGTCCCACAACATGGGCAACATGTACGTAAGCGGGAGTCACTGCCCCTACATTCATCCACGCTTTCATGGTGGATTGATCATGGTCATGACACGTCTGTGTGCAGGAGGGGTTGCTTGTCCCTCTGCAGTGTGAAGAGGAGATGCGGTTTCAATGTGTGTTCCATGCATGGTTCTGCATTGGCGCAGTTTACCTTCAGACTGCATGTCAATGTACATTGTGACTGTGAGGAGATGCCTATTTGATGCGGGACAATGGTCATCTGTTCTACGTCACGGATGTGTGGTTGTGCTCGTACATTGTCATCTCACCGTATTTTTGATCTGCTTGTATGGTGCATTTTCCCACATGACGCGTGGGGATTGCAGGCCTATAGCTGGTTATCGCTGAATTTCGTATCGCGATTGGCATAATCGCTACTATTTTTGCGTTCGTGTTTCGCGTTTTTTCTGCGTCGCGTTTGTTTTAACACGTTCTTTCGACGCGTTATCGTGTGAGTATCGCATGGGGCCGCCGTGTTGTGAATTCCACGTTGACACGGAGTTGTTTTCCCGCAAAAGACTGCGATGTGAAGAGTTGCGTTAAGCTAATTTTGCGGTAGTTATCACACGTTCTTGAGAATATGCCCCTATATGTATAGGATTAGTAATTCTTCCTAATTCTTCCTAACGGCATCGCCCTTCTTTTAACCCTATCCTCTTCTCTTTTTATTTTAATGTAATGCACCTTTTTTTGGGATGGGAGATAATTTTAATTCACTCACATCACTACTGTCTCAATATAGGCAGTTAAACTCGAGGATGGCTTTCCACTTGGAGAATGGGACACTCAGATAAAAGAGACCCTATGATGATGCTAACCACGACATCACCCTAGCAGAGATAATACACCACTTAGAGGCTGAACACATGGATGAGGGTCTTCAATGGAGTCCTCCACGATTCCTTTGAACACTTATTTGTTGTTTGAGGTTCACTTCTTTTGATTATTTACATTGACGTTGGAGGCTAAGTGAACCCATCATCCTTACCTCTACCTCCTCTATTGATTTATATGGCTAGAAAAGCTCTGTCTGATTGAGCTCCACAGGAAGCGCCTGAAAGACTTCTGCTGTTCACCAATGTATATATGGCTGCTGCATTCTTAAAACCTCCAGCTGCATTTGATACTGCCAAGAAACCCAATATTGGCTATAGATGGATCGCATGGATAGAGACTTTTGAAGATTTCATAGATGCAATAGATGAAAAAGATGATAAAAGGATTAAAAATAGGCTTTCCTGTTTTCAGTTTCTATTTTTGCTAAATTCTGGTGGTGTTTTTTCACTGTTTTCCAGTGATTTCAGTACCTCAAAAAACAGTGCTTTTCAGTGGTTACTCATTTTCGCGCCATAAAAAAACAGCAGAAACAGTTTTTTACCTGTGTTTATTGAACGCTTGGCTTTTATTATCGCTTGCTTTCTCCATTGATGCATGGTATATAGACAGTATACGTACAGTGTATATGAGGTCCAAATACATTTTTACAAGTCAAACTTA
>CAWUFW010026096.1:0-36970 GCA_963921515.1 Calotriton arnoldi | reverse complement strand
ACGAGGGTTTGGGTTCTGCGCATACAGGCGTTACAGCGACTATTTCTTTATTGAAACAGCGCTACTGGTGGCCAGGGTTAACAAACCAGACCAAAGACTATGGGGCATATTATCAACGGCCAGCGATAATTATCGCTGGCCGCGTCTAACGTGCACATCACAAACACCGTCTATCGCCGGATTCTATCGCCCAGTTAGCGCACTATCACCAACGCGCATCGCCGAGGCGATAGAAATCCCGGCAATAGCGGCGGAAAGAGGCAATATCGCAGGAATACCAGCGATATAAAACCGCGTTAGGCAAAACATCGTAGATAGGGAGATGTGGACTCAGCATGACAATCCACCTCCCATGATAGATATGGCTAAGTAGGAAAAATAGCAGGCGTAACAAACCGGCGATATACCCGGTTAGCGCTGCTTTTTATGTCACGAAGCGGCTTTGGGAATTACTTGTTAATAGGGGGTAGCAGTGTTAGCAATGATTTCCGCTGACTTATAGACAGGAATGCCTACCTCACATCTCATTAGCGAGGTGAGGCGCAAAGGAAATGGGCGCTAAGGCATGGATTCACGCGTTAGCGTGTCCATGCTAATAGGGCGTTACAATTATCGCCGTTTTTCGCCCGAAAACGGACGCAAAAGCGGCGATAATTGTTTTACGCCGCCTTGATGATATGCCCCTATGTCTTAAAATGCGACATCTGTCAGCAGATGAAAGGCTCCACCGTAACACGCCCAGCACAGACACCATTGCTGAAATCAGACAAACCTCTCACATGTATATATCTGGACCACTGCGGACCCTTACAATCTGATGGGTCCAAGAAATATATCATGGTTGCAGTGGATTCCTGCTCTGGCTCAGCGCTCGGCTGACGCTCGAACTGTTATAAAAGATTTGCGAGTCTTTATCGGCACATACGCAGTTGGCACGTTACATTCTGACCGTGGTCCGGCGTTTAGCTCTCGGGCTTACAAAGAGGCCATGGAAGGAATGGCGTAGCATTGCGGTACTCCTCTCCGTACCATCCGGCGGGAAATTCTGTTGTAGAGAGTAAAAACCGAGACTTAAAGCAATCTTTAACAGCTAGGAGTATTAGGCAAGGGCGGTAGATGGGTCGATCACCTTTATGGGGTACAGTGCGCGATCAATAATCAGCCAAGAAGCTCTCTAGGGGTGTCACTCCTTACGAGGTCCTATTTGGGACAAGAATGTGGGTACCTGATCTTGATTGTGAAGGCACAGTGGCGGATGAAAAACCATTTGATATCCATGATCGTTTGGCTGTTTTACAGGATCTAAATGAATCCAGAACACAACAAAGTAACGTGCTCCAGAAACAGGCCGCCACTGAGTAAGTCAAGGCAGTAACGGCAAGACCTGTCTGGATCCCAAAAGTTAGGGATCTGGTCAGAGAGAAGATTGCTGACAAGAAAGAATTTGGGCCATCCTACAGAAAGCCTGTACCGGTCCTAGCAATCCAAGGAGCAAGAACTGTACTTCTGCCACCTCTTGCCGGAAAAAAGGAGAAAAGATTTGTCTCAATTGACTTAATCAAACCACACTATGTGGCCGATACTAAGCAGTAGGCCACGTGGACTCCACAGTAGCAGACGCCCTCCTCTCACTACAATCCAAGTAGTTCAAACAGAAAGACTCATCACGTTTGAAGAGCCACCTGTACGGAATGAAGGACTAAGCAACAATGCTATGGAACTCGTTCCACTTCAACAAGAAATTCATCTTCAAAATGAAAATCAACTTAGTAACCAAGTTGCAATCAGACCGACTACAGACATCTACGTCAACATGCCTCGTCAAGAGAAAAATCCGATTTCAACAAATCCCGATGCAATTCCAACAATTGATCGAACTGCTTCTGGCTATTTCATGAACTTTGATACGTTTTCACTGGATCCAAGCGAACCGAAAACAACGCCAGCCAAAAAATCACTCCAACAGAAACTCAATGACTTTTTGAACTTTTTTAGAAAAACTTACCTGGTGTCACCTGGGATAGAACTATGGTATATCATTGGGATTTTATTTTTCGTTTCTGGCTAGGTTTAATAATAACTTTTAGTATGCTTATTAATGGACTATACCTCCAGCAAAGCTCTACAGCCCAAAGAGTCAATTTGATTTTAAAACCACACCCGTCTTCACATTGTGAACCAAAAGACTTGTCTTCAGTGAACATCACAGCAGTTCCAATACCGGACAGTATAGTATGGGACAAGATTGATTATGATGTATTCGGTCCGACTGAACTTTTAAAGCTTAACCCCTTCGCTGCTAGGCCTTTCCCCCCCCAGTGCTAAGCCTTTTTTTGGCTATTTGAGGGAGTTCGCACTTAGGCCCCTGTAACTTTTTGACCACTTAATGTATCCACGCCAAATTTGCGTCCTTTTTTTCCAACATCATGGGGATTCTAAAGGACCCAGGGTTTGTGGATTCCCTTAGAGGGGACCCAGAAATTAGCCAAATTACAGCAAAATTTTGGTTTTTTGGGGAAAAATGCGAAAAAAGGGCTACAGATGAAAGCGTCTGGTTTTTCCCCTGCGAATGGTATCAAAAAAGGGATTGCAGTGCTGAAATCACCATCTTCCCAGCTTTCAGGGACGAGCAGACTTTTGTCAGAAAACCAAAAATTTTTACACAGTTTTGGCATTTTTCTCGGACATAGCCTATTTTTGCTATTTTTTGTGCTTTCAACCTCCTTCCAGTTAATGGTAGAAATGGGTATGAAATCAATAATGGATCCTGGAAAGCAATACATTTCTGAAAAGTAGACAGAATTCTGAATTCAGCAAGGGGTCATTTGTGTAGATCCTTCAAGTTTTCTTTATAGAAACAAACAGTTAAATATAGGAAAAATTGAAAATTTGTTGAAAAAAACAGCCATTTGTGTCAACGTTTTCACCTGTAACTTCTTCTAATTATGACAGCTATTTGAAAGCAATGTACCGTTACATCCGGTGGACCTTTCTGGTTGTGGAAATATATAGGACTTGTAGGTTCACCAAGAACCCGACGAACCCAGAGCCAATAACTGAGGAGCGCCTTGCAATGTTTTTTTATTATGTACCGGGTACATAGCAAGTATTCTGGGAAAATTTACACATGGAAAAATCAGTATGAAAGACACCTATGTATTTCTGAAATGGGAACAAAATATAGAGTTTAGAAACAGTAGATATTTGCACATTTCCGAAATTGGGAGTACCCATACTAGCATGAGAATTATAGGTCTTCTTTATTACACATTGTCTTTCATTTGGAAGGCAGAAATGCATCAAAAGTCAATAGGTAATAACAGTTGCTCTACAGTTATGTGTTACCCTAAGTCTCCCGATAAAAATGGTACCTCACTTGTGTGGGTAGGCCTAGTGCCCGCGACAGGAAACGGCTCAAAACGCAACGTGGACACACCACATTTTTACAGTGAAAAATGACCCTTTTTTTGCAAAGTGCCTAGCTGTAATTTTTTAACCCTAGCTCTGCCGGCACCTAGGGAAACCTAGCAATGCTATACATTTTAAAAAAATAGACACCCAGGGGAATCCAGGATGGGGTGACTTGACTGGCTCTCACCAGGTTCTGTTACCCAGAATCCCTTGCAAACCTAAAATATTGTCAAAAAAGCACATTTTCCTCACATTTTTGTGGTGGAAAGTTCTGGAATCTACGTGGATCCACAAATTTCCACCCACCCTGCGTTCCCCAAAGTCTTTCGAGAAAAACAGTATGTCACTTGTGTGGGTAGGCCTAGTGCCCGCGACAGGAAATGGCCCAAAACACAACGTGGACACACCACATTTTCACAATGAAAAATGACCCTTTTTTTGCAAAGTGCCTAGCTGTAGTTTCTGAACCCTAGCTCTGCCGGCACCTAGGGAAACCTAGCAAACCTATACATTTTTGAAAACTAGACACCCAGGGGAATCCAGGATGGGGTGACTTGACTGGCTCTCACCAGGTTCTGTTACCCAGAATCCCTTGCAAACCTAAAAAATGGTAAAAAAAACACATTTCCTCACATTTCTTTGGTGGAAAGATCTGGAATCTGCGTGGATCCACAAAATTCCACCCACCCCGCATTCCCCTAAGTCTTTTGAGAAAAACTGTACCTCACTTGTGTGGGTAGGCCTAGTCCCCGCGACAGGAAACAGCACAAAACGCAACGTGGACACACCACATTTTCACAGTGAAAAATGACCCTTTTTTTGCAAAGTGCCTAGCTGTAGTTTTTGAACCATAGCTCTGCCGGCACCTAGGGAAACCTAGCAAACCTATACATTTTTGAAAAACTAGACACCCAGGGGAATCCAGAATGGGGTGACTTGACTGGCTCTCACCAGGTTCTGTTACCCAGAATCCCTTGCAAACCTAAAAAATTGTCCAAAAAAACACATTTTCCTCACATTTCTGTGGTGGAAAGTTCTGGAATCTGCGTGGAACCACAAAATTCCACCCATCCCGCATTCCCCTAAGTCTTTTGAGAAAAACTGTACCTCACTTGTGTGGGTAGGCCTAGTCCCCGGGACAGGAAACAGCACAAAACGCAACGTGGTCACACCACATTTTCACAGCGAAAAATGACCCTTTTTTTGCAAAGTGCCTAGCTGTAGTTTTTTAACTCTAGCTCTGTCGGCACCTAGGGAAACCTAGCCAACCTATACCTTTCTGAAAATTAGACACCCAGGGGAATCCAGGATGGAGTGACTTGACTGGCTCTCACCAGGTTCTGTTACCCAGAATCCCTTGCAAACCTAAAGAATTATTTTTAAAAACACATTTTCCGCACATTTCTGTGGCGGAAAGTTCTGGAATCTGCGTGGATTCACAAAATTCCACCCACCCTGCGTTCCCCAAAGTCTTTAGAGAAAAATGGTACATTACTTGCGTGGGTGGGTCAAGTACCCGCGACAGGCAAGGGCCCAAAACCTATTGAGGCGACATCAAAATTACCTATCACAAACCAACCTGGTTTTGCAAGGCGGGTCCCATGACTTTTTGGCCCGGGGCTAGGCAGCCACCTAGGGAAACCTACCAAATCCACACATTTCTGAAAACTAGACACCCGGGGGATTCCAGGGAGGTATGGCTTGCATGGATCCCCCAACGTTTTCTTACCCAGAATCCCCTGCAAACCTGAAAAAATCACTTTTTTCACACATTTTTGTGTGGGAAAGTTGTGGCATCACGGGGCTGACACAAATTCCCTACCACCCAGCGTTCCCCCAGGTCTCCCAATAAAAATAGTGCCTCACTCGTGTGGGAGGCCCAAGTACCCGCGACAGGCAAGGGCCCAAAACGTATTGAGGCAACATCAAAATTGCCTATCACAAAACGACCTGGTTTTGCAAGGGGGTTCCCATGACTTTTTGGCCCGGAGCTCGGCAGCCACCTAGGGAAACCTACTAAACCCACACATTTATGAAAACTAGACACTCGGGGGATTCCAGGGAGGTATGGCTTACGTGGATCCCGCAACGTTTTCTTACCCAGAATCCCCTGCAAACCTGAAATTTAGCTGAAAAAAATCACTTTTTTCACACATTTTTGTGTGGGAAAGTTGTAGCATCACGGGGCTGACACAAATTGCCTACCACCCAGCGTTCCCCCAGGTCTCCCGATAAAAATGGTGCCTCACTCATGTGGGAGGCCCAAGTACCTGCGACAGGCAAGGGCCCAAAACTTATTGAGGCGACATCAAAATTGCCTATAACAAAACAGCCTGGTTTTGCAAGGGGGGTCCCATGACTTTTTGGCCCTGAGCTCGGCGGCCACCTAGGGAAACCTACTAAACCCACACATTTCTGAAAACTAGACACCCGGGGGATTCCAGTGAGGTTTGGCTTACTGGGATCCCCCAACGTTTTCTTACCCAGAATCCCCTGCAAACCTGAAATTTAGCTGAAAAAAATCACTTTTTTCACACATTTTTGTGTGGAAAAGTTGTAGCATCACGGGCTGACACAAATTTCCTACCACCCAGCATTCCCCCAGGTCTCCCGATAAAAATGGTGCCTCACTCGTGTGGGAGGCCCAAGTACCCATGACAGGCAAGGGCCCAAAACGTATTGAGGTGACATCAAAATTGCCTATCACAAAATAACCTGGTTTTGCAAGGGGGGTCCCATGACTTTTTGGCCCGGGGCTCGGCTGCCACCTAGGGAAACCTACCGAGCCCACACATTTCTGAAAACTAGACACCCGGGGGATTCGAGGGAGGTATGGCTTGCGTGGATCCCCCAACGTTTTCTTACCCAGAATCCCCTGCAAACCTGAAATTTAGCTGAAAAAATCACTTTTTTCACACATTTTTGTGTGGGAAAGTTGTGGCATCACCAGGCTGACACAAATTTACTACCACCCAGCGTTCCCCCAGGTCTCCCGATAAAAATGGTGCCTCACTCGTGTGCTAAATTTCAGGTTTGCAGGGGATTCTGGGTAAGAAAACGTTGGGGGATGTCGCCGGTACTTGGGCCTCCCAAACGAGTGAGGCACCATTTTTATCGGGAGACCTGGGGGAATGGTGGGTGGTAGGACATTTGTGTCAGCCCGGTGATGCCACAACTTTCCCACACAAAAATGTGTGGGAAAAGTGATTTTTTCATCTAAATTTGAGGTTTGCAGGGGATTCTCGGTAGGGAAATGTTGGGGGACCCACGCAAGCCATACCTCCCTGGAATCCCCCGGGTGTCCAGTTTTCAGAAATGTGTGGGTTTGGTAGGTTTCCCTAGATGTCCGCCGAGCCCGGGGCCAAAAACTCATGGGACCCCCCCTTGCAAAACCAGGTTATTTTGTGATAGGTAATTTTGAAGTCGCTTGAATAGGTTTTGGGCCCTTGCCTGTCACAGGTACTTGACCCCCCACACAAGTGAGGTACCATTTTTCTCGGAAGACTTTGGGGAATGCGGGCTTTGTGGAATTTTGTGGATCCACACAGATTTCAGAACTTTCCACCACAGAAATGTGAGGAAAATGTGTTTTTTTTGGACAAATTTTTAGGTTTGCAAGGGATTCTGGGTAACAGACAAGTCACTCCATTCTGTATTCCCCTGGGTGTCTAGTTTTCAAAAATGTACAGGCTTGCTAGGTTTCCCTATGTTCCTGCTTTGCTAGGGCCCAAAATCCACAGGTAGGCACATTGCTAAAAATATGTCAGTGCCTTATGGGCTTTCTGCCGCCCTGGGGGGGAATCGGGGGGGAGTTTGCCCCGATACAGCCCCAAGGGGGCAGAAAGACTGTGGCTATTTTTTGGGGGGTGGGGGCATTGGTATGCCCATTCTGGGCAGCCCCCACCCCCACGCATAAAAAAAGCCAGTGTAATCGCTGGTGCCTAGTGGACTTTCTGCCCCCCCCGGGGGGCAGATCAGGGCCACTGCCCCCATCTGCCCCCCCAGGGGGGCAGAAAAACTGGAATTTCTCTTGGGGGTAGGGGTATTGTCCTGCCCATTTTGGGCAGCCCCCACCCCTACACGAATACAAGAAAAAATCCCTGGTTTCTAGTGGGCTTTCTGCCCCCGGGGGGGGCAGAAAGACTGTAATTTGTTTGGGGGGGAACTTTACATGCCCGTTTTGGGCAGCCCCCACCCTAATTTCAATTGCCCAGAATAAATCCCTGGAATCTACTGGGCTTCTTGCCCCCCCGGGGGGGCAGATTGGGGACTACTGCCCCCATATGCCCCCCAGGGGGGGCAGAAATGCTGTAATTTTGGTGGGGGGTGGGCATTGGCATGCCCATTTTGGGCAGCCCCCACCCTAAGTAAAATTGCCCCAAAAAAATCCCTGGCATCTAGTGGGCTTTCTGCCCCCCGGGGGGGCAAGTGGGGGCTACTGCCCCCATCTTCCCCCCAGGGGGGGGCAGAAAGACTGTAATTTTTTTTGCGGGGGTGGGGGCATTGAAATGCCCATTTTGGGCAGCCCCCACCCTAATTTCAATTGCCCAAAATAAATCCCTGACGTTTAGTGGGCTTTTTGCCCCCCCGGCGGGGCAGATTGGGGGCTACTGCCCTCATCTGCCCCCAGGGGGGCAGAAAGGCTGTAATTTTGGAGAGGGGGTGGGGGCATTGGCATGCCTGTTTTGGGCAGCCCCCACCCTAAGTACATTTGTTAGAAAAAAATCCCTGGCGCTGTGGGCTTTCTTCCCCCCAGGGGGGCAGATTGGGGGCTACTGCCCCCATGTACCCCCCAGGGGGGGCAGAAAGACTGGTTTGCCCAAAACATAATGGGGGGAGCAAAGGCCCTTGCCCAAGGGGCCGCTCCCCCCTCCCTGGCGCTAGTGGGTGGATCCCTGCTTGGGGATCACCCTCCTGGGGTGATCCCCAAGCACAGATCCACTAGGGAAGGGTACCATTGGAAAGGGGAGATTCTCCCCTTTCCAACGATACCTCTCCCAAGTGTTCCGGTACTTGGGGGGCTGAGATAGCCCCATGAGCACTGAAACACTGAAACTGAAACTCAGTTTCAGTTTCGTTTTCAATGTAATGACGACAGCGCGCCATGCACGTGATCGTCAATACACAGAAAACCAGGGGAGGGCCTCGGGAGGTTGGGGAAGCTCTTCTCCACCTCCCAAGGCACAAAAAAAAAATGGAAATCCCTCTGCTGTTTATCGCAGAGGGATTTCCTGCCCCTGTCCTCATGACGGAATGGTTCCGTTATGAGCACAGGAGCACCGATGCTCATGACGGAACCATTCCGTCACGAGCATCGAAGGGGTTAAACATGTATTTAAAATTTCTTTAAGTGATATCATTACCTCCAGTACATTTTCTGATGATTGGGACACTGATACTGTGAACAATTTAATGTCTGATTTAGAAAAAACTGCCGCATTTCCGAACAATGAAATGTTAGAAGGTCCTTCAGATTATGATACATTGTACTGTTATCAGCAATATGGTCATCATTTCTTACACAAGTCTATAACACCTAGAAATGTATTTGAGCACCACCAGTGGGAACACTGCCCAACACCTCCAAAAGGTAGTTCGCAAGCATTTGCACAGAAATTCACATACTTCTCAGGGTTTAACACATCTGACCCAAAGTCGTTTTATTATAAAGTAGCGAAAATTTTAGCTCAGAAAATTATGTTAACAAACACCAAACATATTTACTCTGCATCCTTTTTGAACCAGTTGTCAAAACAGGGTTTTGATCTATGGAAGGACACAATAGATTCAAAATCGATCTGGGGTTCTAGGCAAGTCCAGGGAATAGAAGCACTTTTTAGAGCATGCCTCATTCCACAGCAGATATTATTTCTGAATGAAACTGTGCAACAAACAACCTGTATTGGATTAGCCAAAGGCAAGGAAATGAACACACCAGGGTTTCCAACACCATCACAGATGGGTGGGGGGCAGAATTCAACTACACATGGGGTGAGATTAGATGACATTTTCCAGTACAACAGATCAGATCCTGATTGGACAGAATGGCTGGTTTGGCCCATTGACACAAACAAATGTCAGCAGAGATTTATGAATACAACCGAAGGGTTTAGTATCCATAGGCCAGACCCACGCTATGTACAGAGACATCACCCGGGGGTAGTGACATCTTATAGTGTTGGGAAGTTGTGCCTTGATTGGCTAGAAACCTCAACTCTCACAGAAGTGGCAGGCAGGCAAACATGAGAAAATGGGTAAGGGATACATCAAGGAAACTTGGGAATTACCATATAGATACGATGCCAGAATGGGGATCGAGAAGTGTATCTGAGTGGTACAAACTGCAAGAACGCTTTAAGCGGTTCTCTCATGCGTCAAGATATTTCTCGGCATGGAGCCTGTAGCGGTTCGGTAGCGAACTTATCTTGTCACATGTCAGGGACAACCGCGGCCATGATCACGCCGGTTTTCCAGCTGCTCTCGAATGGGAGTTACTTAATGTTAAATGATCAAGGTTGCTGTGGGATGCTTCCGGGCGTCGCCTATCTGGTCACTGTTAACTCCAGGGTTACTTGCTGTATGCAAGTATTGTTTCCGCCACTGAACACAGTCAGGGAGACGCCGCTATGGACTTCGCTGAATGTTTCTTTCATACAATTTGATACTCTGAGCAGATTGAAAGCCATGTTTTTACAGCAATCCGTGCCCTTAACCTCCGCTCGAGAAACCTATGAACTTCAAGTTGCAAGGACCTCAACTGAGATACAAGCATTTATAAGTACAAACTGCCCCTTTCATTTCGTAGAAATGGTGGGACGTATCTTCAATATGTCAGATACGAGCGGTATTGTACACCTATTTAAGATCATAGGGTCAGGACTGTTAAGCACCTTTCAGACAGTCCTCGGAGTAATCCCAAATTTTATACACTCCGTATTGGGAAGCATATTTGGAGGATTCCCACTCATCCTGTTCTTGATTGCAGGAATCCTGATTGTTATATTACTGCTACGCAATGGACGTCCCAATTCCCGAGGGAATGGTGAACGTGCTCCTGGAGTGGAAATACCGTGAACGCATGGTACAACTTCTGGGCATTCCTTGCCTGCGAGAACTTAATGCCTCCTGGTTTCTATCGTTTAGACCAGTCTGGGTAGACTGCATCTTACCTGTTCTTCGATGCCTGTTCTGTGGAGAAGGATGCACGTTGGATCTTTGTCTAACATTTCCATCAGATGCGCCTCTAGACACGGATGCAATGCTGGACCCCATAAGGGCCCACACTCTGGGTTGTCCTCAGCGGCTTCCGATTCTGATGAATGCATTCCTGGATAATCCACAGGTGCCGTTTGCTCCTGCTGGGTTAGGTGACTCCTCCACCGTCACCCAGGTTACAACTGCCGCACAAGCTGCCGCAGCACCGACTGTTGGCAGTGCTACATTCCATCTATGTGCGTTTGACGTTCTCTGTGAGGCGTTGGATTTGTCGCCTGCAGCAGCTAACACCGATAATATTGTGCTTCCCAGCCAGGACGCTTAATCTTGAATTGGCTCATCGTGTCCTGGGAAAGAATTCGGCTTCTTCACTCGTTTCAAAACAAACGATCTAAATTTGGTACATTTCCTAAAATTGACACTTTCACTTGAGAAAAGCATGGCCTTCTCCTGCTTATGGTAAAGCAACTTTTGTAGGGAAAAATATGGACTTTTTCAAGTAACAACTAGAAATAGATGAATTCTAACATTTTCTTTTAAACACTTTTTTAACGATTTTTAGAACCATGTTTTTACTTGCTTTTAAAAATATTTTTAATTTGTCCAGATTTTAAGTATGGTCATTGTTATCCAATTCTGAAGAGGAGTGGGTGTTATGTCCCGTATAGAGGCTCTAATGTAGACCCGTTCATACATGCCCTAAAATGGACGTATTCATATTTGCCCTAATATGGTCATATTCGTACTTGCCCTATTATGGTCGTAGCCTCATATGCCCAATTATGGTCATAATTGTACATGTCCTATTATAGTCATGTTTCCTTATATAGGCATGATCTTTCACCTACATTGGTCCTTGCTAGTACACAACGTGCCCTGAGGGCTGAACGTTATCTATCCTGTGGTTTTGAATACAGCAGGGTTTTTCCCAAACACAGGCCCACACTGTACTCATCAATTATGCATGGCTTTCTAGGAATACACCACCTGCATAATATGTATGTACAAAGTTCACCCCTGACGTCTTCCTCATGTCTAACGACAGACCAATACAGACCATACTGAGGACCAAGACTCTTTAGGGTATAAATACACCACATCTTGCCCCGGTAAGACAGAGGGAACCGAGACTTCCATGCTGACACACTGACCAGAGACGCTGAGGGTCCTGCATGCAGTCGCTCCAGCTGACAGCGGTCTGACTCAGCCCTGACGGGGTGTCCAACTCGAGACCAGGACGGGGTCCCACACTCTCTCTATTCAGGTTTGGGGGTTCGACTAAATCCTAGAAGGATTCTTGGCTCTTAGGCTTTAGACCTACACACGTATGCTAGGTACACACAGGTACATCTAGTTAGGCATCGTAGGAGTACTGAGCACTTGCATAATGCTTTTATATTCATGTATGTATTCATGATTATCGCAATATGGTAGAACTGTTCTATCCCTTTGCTTTTATCGTACTGCTGATAATATATCTCTGCTATTGTCTGCTGGTTGCCGCAGCACATATATTTTACACTAGAATAACAACTGTTCAATAAATACTTATTGAAACGCCTGACTGTTTATTCTGTGTAACTCTCTAAGGCAAACCGAATAAGTAAGCACGAGTGACTGAGCGAAAGGTTGTTTCCACGATTCTGAGGAATTTGGGTTGTCATGATCTAAGGTTGCCAGAAACTAATCTCTCCCCGAGAGGAGGAGATTCTAGTGGCACTGTGAGCTAGCTAATGCAAACCAGGCTAACATATACGGTGGGGGTGCTCAGAGTCAGTCTACCACCAAGCCCACAGTATATGTTATCCAAACGCGCAGGTCCTGCAGGGGTACTATAGGAACTACACGACATTAGCAGACAGGAGGTCAGGAAGAGGCTCAGTCTCCTCTTGCATTCCAGCATCAGTCGCCAGGAACATGCCCACTTTGGACCTCTCCAAGTGGGTCTTAAGTCAATTCACATGCAGGACTCGCAAAGGGTTCCTTAGAGACTGCAAGTCCACCAGATAGGTGCCTTCACTCTTGAGCTCCACCACCTCAAATGGCCCAGTACTCTTATCCTGAAGCGCACAAGGCTCCACTGGGGCCATGACCCACACTTTCTGACCAGGCTGAAACTTGATCAGAGTGGCAATCTGATCATACCACCTTTTCATCTCTTCCTGGCTGGCTTCCAGATTCGCCTGAGCGAGTTGCCTGGAGCGCTTAGTCTGGTTCCTGAAGGCCAGCATGTAGCTATATACATCCTGGGGAGGTTTACTGGGAGCATTCTACAAGCCTTATTTGACCAGACTCAGCGGTCCTCTTACAGGATGCCCATACAGGACTTCAATGGGACTGAACCCTATGGACTTCTGTGGTACCTCCCTGTAAGCAAACAACAGGCATGGCAAGAGGAAGTCCCACTTACGCCTCATGGGTTCACCAAGACCCATAATCATGCCCTTCAGGGTCCAGTTGAATCTCTCAACCAGCCCATTACCTTGGGGGTGGTAAGGAGTGGTGAACTTGTAGGTAACACTACACTCCTGCCACAGGGACTTCATATACTGGATATGAACTTGGTATCCCGGTCGGACACCACCACTCTGGGAAACTCCACACGGGAGAAAATCCACGACTCACCACGGAGGCCATCACATTCCGGAGAGGGATCGCTTCCAGGTACCGGGTGGCATGGTCCGCCAAGACCAGGATGAACCTGTTGCCCATGGCTGTCTTGGGATCCAGAGGCCCCACAATGTCAATACCCATCCTCTCAAAGGGGGTGCTGACTACAGGAAAAGGTTGGAGAGGAGCCTTGCACTACCTCCCACTCTCACCACTTGCCTGGCAAGTCTGGCAAGACCTACAATGCGTGTCAGAGTGCTTGCCCATTTGGGGCCAGTACAAGTGGGTGACAAGTTTTTCAAAGGTCTTGTCTTGCCCCAAATGCCCTGCCAAAGGCACATCATGAGCCAGACCCAGTAGCAAGGCTCTGAAGCGCTGGGGTACCACCAGCACAGGGCTGACCCAGGCTCAGCAACCTTAGGCTCACTATATAGGAGACCATTCTCCCAGTAAATCCAATGTGATCCAGACTGATCACCTGCTGCCTGGTTTGCAGCTTGCTGCCGCAAACTAACAAGAGAAGGGCACTTCTGCTGCTCCTGGCAGAATTCCTCCCTGGTGGGACCCCCTTCCTGCTGCCAATGGGTCAGCTCAGGCAGGTCCCCCAGGTCAGCCACTTGCTCCCCTTTAGGCTCCAGGGCCTCCCCCTCAAGGTTTGCCTCCTCCTGACTGTGGGAACATCGGGGCCGGTTTCCCGAGCCCCTTGCCTCTTCTCTTTCTGGCAGGCACTTGGCTCCAGGTCCTCTTGATTGCCCTTACAAGCTGCAATAGACCGACTGGTCAACCACGCCCACTCAGGCAGACCCAACATCTCCAAATGAGACTTCCGCTCCACCTTTTCCCAAGGGGAGCTCTCCAAATCGTTGCCTAGCAGACATTCAACAGGCATGGCTGGCCTCACAGCTACTCTCAAGGTACCTGAGACCCCACCCCCCCAAGGGAACCTGTGCCACTTTGCAGAGGCACTCAGAGTTGTCAGCTGCAACTACTGGGTAGAATGTGTTGGGGACAACCTGCTCCTCAGACACTAGCCGACAATTGACAGCTGTCACACTGGCTCCAGCGTCCCTCAGAGATTCCACACTATGGCCACTGATGGTCACCTACTGCCTGTATTTTTTAGTGAGGCAGATGAGCTCTTGGGACCATCTCACTGTCTCCTAAAGAGACCAGGGTCATCTATGCGGACCCCCACCCCTCCTGGAAACCCGACTCCTCCCCCAAGGCTACACTAGCCAACTTTTGGGGCTGAGCACCTGTGGGTGCAGTAGTGGTTTTCTTTGGAAGCACAGAGGATCCCCTATAATGTGACCCACCTGACCACAAGCAAAACATGTCTTGGGGCCCTTCTGACCAGGCTTACCTGTAGGGACCCATGGCTTCTTTTCAGTGGGGGGGCTGGGAAACCTTCCCTTGGTTCCCTTGGGGATTACTTTGGGGCCCTTTTTTGAACTCCTTCTATTTGCCCTTGTCCCCCCCACTCTTCTTTTGTGGACCCTGCCCACCTTTGGCGGAGTCACCCACATGACCTTTGTGGACCCTGGTACTGACCCAGCGGTCTGCCTCCATAGCAAGCTTCCTGGGGTAAGTCAGCCTACTATCAATCAGATGCTGGCATAGATCTGGAAAACAACTACCTGACAAGTGCTCCCATGCACCAAATCATAGAGCCCCTGAAAATCATTTACCTGTCTACCCTTCACCCAACCATCCAGTGCTCTGCAAAAATAGGGCACATACTCCTCCCAAGTGCTTGACTCAAGCTTCTTACAGGCCCTCAACTTCTGCCTGTACAATTCTGGGTTCAAACCGTACCTCCTGAGTAAAGCTTCCTTCAAGTGGGCATAAGACATTTGCTCCTCGCCTGGTAAGGCTAACAAAGTTTCCCTTCCCTCTGTCACGAAGCGGCTCCACAGCCCCGCTCCCCAGTCTCTTTCAAGAACTCTGTGGGATCTCATTTCTACCTCATAGGCTTTGAACCACTGACCAATGTCCTCAAGCTTTGTGAAAACCTTAATACCCTCTTTGGGGATGTACGCCCTCCCTTCTCCAGGCACTGCTGTGCGCTGCCACCATGGGGATTGGATTCTATACTTTTTGCTTTCATATCCAGCTCCCTGAAACCTCTCTCATGCTCTAAAAGCAGCTTCTTTTCCTCCATGGCCAATTTCTGCTTTTCTAACTCCATTTTCTTACTCTCCATGTCACTCTCCTTCCACAGCCTGAGCTTAACAAGCTGCCTCTCATGCACCCTATTTCTTTCTCTGCACTCCAACCCCTCTGGAGACAGACCTCTTGATGAAACACTGCTGTCATCTCTGGCTGGTACCCTCTCCCCTGGCAGAGTCAACAGCCCCTCCTGCTGCCCATCCAAACTCTCTGCCTCCACCAGAGGCGCCTCATCTTGCCCACTGGCATTTCTGGATTCCAACCAGGCCCTCAGCGCCTTTTGGTATTCATCCTTTCTGGTGAGGCCTTTCACAGAGATTTTAAATTTCTTGCAGATGGCTTTAAGCTGAGACACAGTGTAGGTTTTCACCCTATCTTCTTCAAATTCATTATCAATAGATGCAATGGATGCTGGCTTGGTCATGATGAAAAAATTGGCAGTTCTCAAGTTGCAGAAAATCCAAAAAGATAAGTTCAGTAATAGTAAGTGGTTGTGTGATGGTCTGCACTGTGCTAGTAGTGTACACCAATCACTGCATGTAAGGCACATATGCAAGCCCAGATCCTCACCGCTGACTACTAATGTTAGAAATGGGGGTCTCTAGTTGGCAGAGGTAGGTACCTTTGTCCAAGTAGGGACCCTTCTTCCTAGTCAGTGTAAGGGGTATACACTTCTAAAATAACCCCTGCTCACCCCCTTGGTAGCTTGGCATGAGCAGACAGGTTTATCTCCGAGGCAGTGTGTAAAGCATGTGTGCATGCATCCAGTAACACAGTGAAAACACTGCAAATGGACACCACACCAGTTTAGAAAAATAAGCAAAACTTTATCTAAACCAACAAGACCAAAAACTACAAAAATCCAACATACAATACTGTGCAAAATAACCTTTAAATTGCAGGAATAACATGAAAACACTATTCCTCTGACTCGGTAGCTCCTTCTGGGGCTACCACGATACTGAACACAACAGAGTCTAACAGTTCCAGCCAGCTGCATCGATATGGGTCAGCTAAAGCATCGACAGACTCGGAGACAGTATCTTTCTTGTTGCGGCCAACATGGCGATGCGAGTCGGTCGGGGCAACCGTTGTGATGTGAGATGGAAGCGTTGCAGCGTGTGGTGTCCTCATGGCTCGGTGAAGGCAGCGGCTCGTTTATGGAGTTGGTGAGACCAAGGCTTGCGTTGCAGGGTGAGATGGTGCTCGATGCGGTGCTGGCAGGACACTATGCGGCGACGAAGCCGGTTGATGTTCGAGTCGGGCAGCGACGGAGTCGGTGACGTCTGTGCAGCGTGTAGTGAAGCGGTGCGGAGTGCGGTGCCCACAGGACGCGGTGCAAGCAGTGGCTCGTTGGCGTAGTCGGTGAGACCAGGGTTGTATTGAGAAATGAGGCAGTGCTCTCTACGGTGCCTTCAGGACACAGAGTCTGTGACGGACTCGGTGACGGAGTCAACTGCTCTTTTCTTCTGTGGTGACTGGAACCAGCGGAACTAGAGACGATGTCCAAAGGATGGTGAGGTCTTTGCTGTTCCTGAGACCTCTTGAACAGGGGGCAAGCTCCACTTCAAGCCCTTGGAGATACTTTCTCAAGCAGGATGCACACACAGTTCCTCTCTTTGGCAGAAACAACCACTTCAGGCCAACCCCAGACAGCACACAGCAAAGGGGCAGTACTCCTTCTCCAGTAACTCCAGCTTTTCTCCTTGGCAGAGGTTCCTCTTGAAGTCCCAAAAGTGATCTAAAATTCTGGGGTCTGGGCCCCAATACTTATACAGCAAAATCCTTTGTTCTCTGGTGGCAGAGAAGCTCTGTGCCTAGTCAAAACCAGTTCTTTCCTCTCTGGTGCAGCTATCTGGCAGGAGGTTGAGACAGCAATGTGGAAGGCAGACCAGGCCCATTCAGGTGAAAGGAAATCTCCCCCCTACTCCAAATACAGCCCAGGTCTATTCAGCCCAGCCCTGACTCATCCAGACTCTCTGGAGCCACTGCTCCTCCCCAGCCCCTGTGATTCCAAAGCCAGACATGCAATACAAAAACCTAGCAGAGGCACACTGGATGGCTAAGCAAGAAAATACCTACTTTCTGAAAGTGGTATTTTGAAACAAAGAATGTAAAAATCACTCTCACTAAAATATGTATTTTAACATTCTGAGTTCAGGCATATCAAACTTTATTTTCCTATCTGGTTCCCATGGGCAGTTATGTTTAAAACGATGTTATAAACAAACTCCCATTCTATCTTATGGAAACAGATAGACTTGCAATAGTGAAAAACGAAATTGGCAGTATTTCACTATCAGGACATGCCACACACACCAGGGCATGACCTACCTTTCACAGACACTGCAGCCTTAGCGGTGACTCACATGTAAGAAAAGGGAAGGGTAGGGCCTGGCAAGTGGGTGCACTTGCCAAGTCGACATGGCAATACTAGACTGCACACAGATACTGCAGTGGCAGATCTGAGTCACATTTATAGGCTGCTTATGTGGGTCATGGCATGGTGAGCAAAAAAACGATGGATTTTGGCCCAGATCTCTGTACTGGGGTGAATGTATGACATTGTTCTGCATTCTGTCCATCAATTGTTGTTTTTGCTTATGTGGGTGGCACAACCAGTGCTGCAAGCCCACTAGCAGCATTTGATTTACAGGCCCAGGGCACACACAGTGCACTGTACTAGGGACTGACTAGTAAATCAAATAAGCCAATCATGGAAACACCAATCCATAACAACAATTTACAAAGGGAGCACTTGCACTTTGGCACTGAACAGCAGTGGCAAAGTGCCCAAAGCATCTAGACCAGCAAAAACGAAGTCCAACACACAGCAAAAATACAGGATGCAAAGGCAAAAATACAGGGGAAACCCATGCCAATGATGCCAGGTCTAACACAGGCCCTATTCTGGTGCAAGGAAAACTCTTCCCACGACTCTAAATACAGCCAAGCCCCATTCAGCTCTGCTCTGAGTTATTCAAGAAGGGCCAGGCACACCTCAACCCTCCCCCAGTGGCTGTCTACAGTGAATGTCTACAGTGAATGCACATCCCTAGCCCCTGTCACTCCAAAACCAGTCAGACAAACCACAACCAGGCAGAGGCACACAGAATGGTTAAACAGGAAAATGCCTTTTTTTCTAAAAGTGTCATTTTTCAAACACATGTTATGTTAATCGCACTTATAGAGCGCATGGTTACCCTGGGGTGTCCTTGCGCTAAGCACTGCCTGCTGGGGAGACGTGGAAAATTGTTCTACTGGGAGAAGAGCCAAGTCTTCAACCCCTTCCTGAAGGAGAGGAGATCCGGAGCATTCCTGAGATGAAAGGGAAGCTCATTCCATGCCCGAGAGCCACAAGTGATAAAGCTCCTGCCTCCCCAGTTGACTTTTTTAAATAAGGGGACAAGAACTTGTTTAGATCCAGAGGAGCGTAACATTCTACCAGGCACATACCATTGGAATTTACGCACAAGGAAGTCAGGTCCTGTTCCATTGATATCTTTAAAGACAGTGCAAAGGGCCTTAAAGCGTACTCTTTGTTTGACCGGAAGCCAATGAAGTTGCCTTAGTTCCTCCTTTACTGAGACACCTTTCAGGATTCCTGACACCAATCTGGCTGCAGCATTTTGGGCGGGTTGGAGCCGATTGATGTGTTGCTTTTGGGCGTTAAGATATAAGCCATTGCAGTAGTCGAGGCGCGACATTATTAGGGCTGTTACTACTGTCTTTAGGCTTGATTTTTCTTATGATTCTTAGGGCTAGAAAGATTAAGAACCATCTTTACTAAAAGATGTGTTATTAAATTCTGAGTTCAGAGAGCCTAAACTGTATTCCTCTATCTTGTCCCAATGGGAAGTTATATGTGTAAGATGTTACAAAGTATCTTCCATGCTAGCCTATGGGCCAGATAGCCTTTCAATAGTGAAAAAAAACTAAATTAGCAGTATTTCACAATTAGGACATGTCTCACACACCCCTGTACATACCCTACCTTTCACCTACACTGTACCCTGCCCATGGGGGTACCTTGGGCCAACCATAGGGGTGCCTTACATGTAAGAAAAGGGAAGGTTAGGGCCTGGCAAGAGGGTGCACTTGGCAAGTCGACATGGCAGTTCAAAACTTTGCACAGACACTGCAGTGGCAGGTCTGAGATACCTTTTCAGGGCTACTCATGTGGGTGGCACAATCAGTGCTGCAGGCCCACTATTAGCATTTGATTTACATGCCTTGGCACACTCAGAGCACTTTACTACAGACTTACCAGTAAATCAAATATGCCAATAAGGGACAACCAATTGAAATAACAATTTACAGAGGGAGCACTTTCACTTTGACACTGATCAGCAGTGGTAAAGTACCCAAAGCATCTAAGGCACCAAAACGAAATCCAGCACAGCATCAAAAATACAGGAGGTAGAAGCATTAAGTTAGGGGAAACCACGCCAAAGATACCAAGTCTAACAGCAACACAGTAATATAAAAGCCTCAAAACAGTTAAGGAAGAGTGGCAAAGACACTCCATAAGTTTAAATAGATTGAGAAGTAGACGCTCCAGATATGTATCAATGTTTTCGATCTCGCATGAGTTTAGAAAACTCTTCCATCAGATGGGTTCCTCATATGTAGTTGTTTTGTTTTTATAAGTAACTTTAAATAAACAAGGATAAAATAGACCATAATGAGCCCCAAAAGAATGAAGATCTGGTCTCATACTTAAGAATTCTCTGCGTCTGTCAGCCGTACTCTTAGCATAATCCTGTGAAAAGAATAAAGTAGCACCAGACCAAGAAATACGCATTGCTGCTTTAACTGCTTAGAGGACTTTAAGCAGATCAGTGTATTCCCAAAAATATAAGATCACTCCTCTCTGTCGTCTTGAGTTAGAGGTAACAGCAGGTTAACAGCTTAATCTGTGCACACCCTGGATGTTACAAGAAGTATCCTCTGGCAAGTTCAATATCTTGGGACGAATGGATTTGAAAAAGGTAAGAGGCTCAGAACCCTCCGTGCCCTCTGGTAATCCATATATGCAAAGTTTATTTCTTCTATTTCTATTTTCAAGGTTTTCAACTTGTTTCAGTAGAGAGGATACTTGAAGTTGAAGAGCACAAATTTTGATATCAGTCATTCCAAAGGAAGAAATGTTTTGTCCAACTACATTCAGTCTTTCATCCATCTGAGACCATCTGTCAGTGAGATGTTGCAATTTGGCATTTGTCTCCTCCATATATGGGTGCAAAGCATATATCTCCTCAAGCAAAAGATCCATAGAAACAGGGTAAGATGATTTTGCTGGAAAGGTGGACCTTTCTTCAAGCTTTTAGTAGAAGCTTTCCCTGAAATAAGTGAAACAGGAGCAAAAACAGGAGTTGAAGAGGAGTTACCCCTAGGAGGAGTAGCTAAAGAGTCTTAGATCTTTTAAAAACCTTGAAAAAATAGTAGAGTTCTTAATAAACCTATGTGTGTTGAGCAGGACACAGTGGACTCAGTTCTTTTTCAATCTTCCCGTACGTAAAGTTAAAAAAAATATATACTATTTATGCCATTTGTTAATTTTCCTGAGCAGGCAAAAAGTACAAGTCAAGGCACGAGGATTTAGCTCATGTGAACATCCAAATAGTGCAACATTGAATGCTGAAGTACAAAGTCCTCGAGGCATTAATATGGTAATGAGCAAAAAAATAATTATATTGCAGGAGACAACGTGTGAGGAACTGGTACTCACTACTACAGAGAAATGTCCTCAAGCATAGCACAGCAAGGAATTTATTATGCACCAAACAGCAAGTTTGCATAGAGCGTGTATCCGTTTGAAAATAAATAGCTCAGGAAACAGCTTCAATCAGCTGGAAGATGAGTGTGTCACTTCAGCGCTGTGCTCCGTGTGCAGTTATCCACGATATAAAATGGTGTCCGCCGCTCTGAGGAGAACCGCTCTGTCAAAATGAAACATGTTACACGATGTTAAGCAAGTCACAAGCAAGACGGCAGCTACCTTCACTAATTAGAGGGCATTCCTGGATGAAAAGGCTTGTTGAGAGCTGCAGAGGATTTTGAAAAGCTGCCTCCATCCCACGCCGATCCGAGGAGGATCACTCGGACACCGTCATCTGCCTCGGACGTCAAGCCATGCCCCCTATTCTGACGATTTTAAACACATTGTAATTTCATCAGTAATTTATACTAATTTTGTTATATGCATTGCATAACTCATTAACAATAAATTTCAATAAACTTGTTCAAAAGTCAGAAACTTGAAATATGATTTTTAGGAGAACAACCACAGCTGACATGAAGACTGCTTCTCCCCCAATCCCTTCTTTATAGGCAATCCAGGCAATACAATTTCCTACAAAGCCTCTGAGGAGTATTTGATGGTGATGTCATAGGCTTAAGAATTCTGGAAACAATTTGTAATAATGATTTGGCTTGATTCTTATAGTGCATTTTGAACAGAGTGGGTTTTCTATTTATTTGTTTTGAGAAATGACTAATTGTTGCTGTGCGGTCTGTATTTGGTGCTAAAAACTCTTGCGGAACCCAATATGAGATCGTCCATTGAGGAAGGTTTTTGTATTGGGTCTTTGAAAATTACTTTTGGGGTCATAAAAAGTTATTTGTAGGAGCCTCTTCTTTTAGGGAATTTCTCCTGATCATGGTGTGGAGCACAAGCTTGCAGGCATAACTTCAAAGCTCCTTTGAATGATGACCGACAGGGTTGATCTCTCTGGTATGTGTTCATTCTCTTTCACATGTGCAGTTCTGAGGTTTGCCCCCGTGCTTTTTGGTGTCAAATTTGGTATTTGTGATAAGATTTTCATTACTTGACCTAGAGCAATGGCTAGGGTTGTTGTCGTGTACAAACATTTGCAGGCATGATGGGTTTTCCCACACATTGTAGAAGAGATGTATTTGTTTGAATGTAATTCCCCACTGCAGGTGTAATCAATAAAGTTCAATTTTATCCTGACGACTTGGTTTTACAACATAGCTGTAGACAAAGTCTAATTGCTAGACTGTGTAATTCCTAGAGTCTATGAGATTTTTTCTTTGGTGCACTGGCCTACATTATGCTGCGATAAACTATAAAGAATAAAAGCAAGGCCCTGGCAAATGTGATCACGGATTTATCAGTGGAGGTCATGGAAGAAAGATTATTGTGGCTAAGGCCCCTACATGTTACTAGTTACTTATTTAGCCTTAACAGTCTTATAAGTAGTAAAGCTAGTATTCTCCGCTATAGATTGCAGTCACCACACTTTGAGGCATGCTGTCTATTTTGCTGCCTTTTTTGCTGATATTTGGTCGTCTTTTTTAAAGTCCCTGGGGTATATTCACAAGAATGTGCGATAAACATCGCCAGAATAGCTTACAGCAACTTCTCACATCGCAGCCCATCGCGTGAAAATAACGCTGTGTCAACGTGGCATTCTCAACAAGGCGATACCGTGCGATATTCGCACGTGAACGCGGAAAATGTCCGCGAAACAACTAGCGCGACAGAGATAAAAATTCAAACCCTAACGCGAAAAAAGTTGTGATGGGCCCAATCGCGAAGAGACAATCCGCGATAAGGCGTGCAAGGCCTGCAATACACACACGTCAGGCGGGAAAAATCACTACAAAAACAGATAAAAAAACACCAAACAAAAAAACACCAACAGCGAAGCATGATGGAGTCAGGCGGAGCAGGCACAGGGGACGATCGGAACCCCACAAGCCCCCCGGAGCCCCAGCCAGGGCCCTCGGGGACAGGGAAGTACAAGAAGAAGAGGAAGCCACGGTTCAGTCCGCAGGAGAATCAGATCCTGGTCACGGAGGTGATAGGACACCATCAACAACTGTTGATCACCTCCACCGTGTCACTGGGCACAAGAAATGGAATATGGCAGTCCATCTTGGACAAGGTGAATGCTGTCGGAGTGCAGAGGAGGTCAATGGACGAGGTCAAGAGGCGATGGACTGATATCAAGCGCAAAACCAAGAGCAAACTCGCCAACAACCTCAAAGCAGCAATGCAGACTGGAGGTGGGAGTCCTGTGCCGCAGGAGGAGCTGGATGAGATGGAGGAGATGGTGTCGACAGTCATCATTGTGGATACGGTGGTAGGAGTTCGGGGCCCGGACACTGCTCTACAGGACCGGACACAACAGAAACCGGATGAGTAGCGACCAGGGACTGGGGGGACGGGGGGAGATGGGCACAATGGCACACATGCACAAATAAGCAGACCACACTGCACACCCACAATGACTACAGATCATGTCCCTGATCCCCTTGCCATACTGCAGCACACATAGGAACACCAAGTACGTCACCCTCGACCATCTGCCCAGAGTGGGCCCACCCCACACATCACACAGCTCACATACAACCCATGCACCTGTGCTGAACCCAGCCAAGCTGCTGGTCCGTGAGCCACACTGACAACATAAGTGACACTGCATGACGAATACCATGCCTGCAGTCCGATTACCATGACATGGTGCACACAACGACACTGAGGTGGCTGAGTGTCGACCACATCCGTAAAGGAGCAGGTCACACTCTGACACATCCACGTGTCACAATGTACCTCGTCATGCAGTCTGTATGTGAAATTGTGCAATGTCTGGACAAACATGTCAACACGATGTAATGCAGCATCTCCCCTTAACATTGCAGAGGGACCATCAACACCACCTGCAGATCAGACCCAACAACTCTACACTGATGATGAAGATGACAACCCCATCATCGACACCGAAGCCCTCAGAGAGCACATCGGCCGCATCAGCTCCCCACCTCCAGGATCAGGGCAGCCCAGCTGCATCGAGGAGACCCCACCCCCTGCACAGACCACACAGCAGGCAGCACCTGCTACACCTACTGTCTCCCAAGACCCCCACGGAACACACCTGGCCTTCCAACCCCGTGTGTTAGAGGCCCAGGAGGCCCAGCAGAAGCTGGCTGATCAGGTGCAGGTGGGGTTTGATCTCCTGGCAGCCACACTTGATGCCATCCATGGGTGTCTACTTACAGTCCCTGACGGACACTCACAGTCTGCTCCATGGCCTCCAACGAGCCCCGGCCAACATCGCTGGAGTCCTGACTCGGAGACAAGAACACCTGTCAAGTCAGAGTGGCTCCAGCGATCTCAGCAGTGACTTGGCACAAATGCGGAGGCTCATGGAGGACATGGTGCGGATGGAGGCGGAAAGGTTGGCTGTCACTGCTGCACATCAGCAAAATGTAGCTGGGATATACCATGCCCTGCAGATCCTCGTCATGGCATTGCTGCCACAAGGCCTGGCGCATATGGATGCTGCTGCTCCTACACCATCCCCATCTGCGCCCCCTGGTGTGTCAGTGCCTCACAGTGCGGCAGACATTTCTACTCCTGTACCTGATGTGTCACTGCCACACGGTGCGTCCAACAATCCACCTTCGGCCCCTGATGTGTCAGTGGCACACAGTGCTGCAGCCGGAACTGCAGCACCCACAGGTGAGGCAGAGCACACATCAGAGGACGAGGATGTGGATGATCCAGACTTCTTGATCATGAGGTGGCAGTAGCATTCCTCCCACCCATTTAGCCTGTTTCATCTTGGTTCTGCCCTTGGCCTCATGACCTTCCACTGCCCCCCGATGCACTCATTGACTCTCACCTTGGACCTCGACATGGACTGCCATATTCTGTCAGATGACCGATGACACAGCAATCAGACTGTGGTCTGGACTCTTCCTCTTCCGATGTACTTGTCATGCCCTGAAGGACTCTGGCTGGCCCGCCACGTGCCAATGATGTGAAGTGGGGCCTGCATGGACCTGTACTGCTCCAGCTGCAACACTCCACTGGATGACAATAAATCATTCACTATTGCACAGTTGTGTCATGTCTTCGATCATTCAAGTATGTGAGTGTGGATGTGTGTTGGGTCAGTAATTCCCCCTGATGTCCATGTTGCACACGTCGTGGGACATGAGTCACAGGGTGCTACATTGTCGATTGCGTTCCGTACGTTGTAGTCACGACATCAGGGACACACGCATTCGTCACTTCCTTGTCCGGACAAGGACTGAACCAGCGCACACAGCCCGAGATCATTCTTGCACACCCAACGCAGGTCCGGCGTACGTCAGGCCAGACCACTACGCTTACGCTCCGAGGGGGGACGACATAGCTACATGTCCCAGGATTCCACGCTTGGGATCTGCTGGTCACTGTTCTAGTTGCCAGCATGCCACTCCCTGAGGGCAGGTTTGCACACACGCCACACCCATCCAGCAGATGCGTCACAGGCCATGTGACACCGCCAATAAAAGGGGTCTGCAACGTCACATTCCCCACTGCCGGAGGTGACCTGACGACGTACGCGCAACGTGGCTCAATCATGGAGGGTCCATGACTTGTGGCGCACAGGGTTAGTCGCCCCGATGTCTGGCGGCCGCCACGGGCCTACCACCACGTGGTGCTGGCTTGAGTTGCACAGGGTTAGTCGCACCTATGAAGCTGAGCGGGTGTGCAGCCTGCGATGATGATGTGTGCACTGATATGGTCTCTGCCATTTCTGACGCAAGACCCAGTATCAAGTGTGGGACCTGCTGGACTGCGGGGGGTGCCGCATGATGTGGGGACTGCCAAGGCTGTGGGCCCCGGCATTGGAGTTGGCACCGGCACGTGGTGTGTCCTGTTGGGGACACACCGGTAGCAGCAGGTGAGCAGTGGGGCCTGGGTGTGCAGGGGTGGGAATTCACCGCTGGGCGGCGGGAGGGGCTGGGGTGCAGCAGCATGTGTGCGCAGGGACGGACAGGCGATGATGCCATGTGCAATGATTTGGACTCTGCAATTATTTGTTGTGTACTCGTTTCAGATAGGGGACCTGGTGGATTGTAGTGTTGGCCGGAGCCTGTGTGCGACGCGGGCCTACCGCCATGTGGTGTTGCCTCAAGGTTCACAGAGTTAGTGGCACCTATGGAGCTGAGCAGGTGTGCAGCCTGTGATGATGACGTGGGCACTGTAATGAACTCTCCCATTCCGAACTCAAGGCCCAGATTCAGGTGTGTGACCTAGTGAGCCGCGGGGCGGGTCCACGTGATGTGGAGGCTGCCAAGGTCGCGTGTCCCGGGCTCGGAGCATGCACCGGCACGTGGTTGGAGACACCCCGGTGGCGGAAGGTGAGCAGTGGGGCAGGGGTGCGTCCCTTTCTTTCTCTCCCTCCCTTTCTTTCTGTCTCTCCCTTTCTTTCTCTCTCTCCCTTTCTTTCTTTCTGTCTCTCCCTTTCTCTCTCTCTCTCCCTTTCTTTCTCTCTCTTCCTTTCACTGTCTCTCTCTCCCTTTCTTTCTGTCTCTCCCTTTCTCTCTCTCTCTCCCTTTCTTTCTTTCTCTCTCTCTCTGTCCTTTGATGAGCGCATGACACACATTCTTATCTCTGATTTTTTCTTGCAGGCTGTGACTTTCAGATTGTCCGGAGTGGATACGCATGGACTCTTCAGAATTGTTGTTTTGTGTTGTGTATTAATAAAGTTATGTTGTGTGATTTCTAAGTTGAATGTTTGTTTCTCCTTATTTTGACCACACATGTAGGTTTGTTGTTGTATTTGTGCGACATCAGGCTCTTGTTTTTCTCGTGATTTCGTAAGGTTGCTGTGGCACATCTTTGTCCGAGGTGGGTGGGCCGGGGGGGCAGGGGTGTGGGGGGTCCTGCGGGTGGTGGCGTTTGGTGTTGTGGGCCTCTAGGGTCTCCGAGCTGCATGGGCAGTGGCTCCATGGCATCTGTTGGTCTTCAGGTGTGGCTCTGGTCTGGGCTCCCTTTCATACTGCAGGTGGTTGTCCTGCTTAGCACCAGCAAAAGGCAGATGTTAAATCCCTGCTGCTACCGCGGCTTATCGCCTGTTTTTGACTCGCATCGCAGATCTGGCTGTCCATTGAGAATCGAGCGCTGTTGTCTTTTCATGTGTTTTTGCACAGACACGCCTATTCTGCATCTCATTAGCGTTAGTTGACGGTGTCAACCGTGGCGATGTTTTTTGCGGCAGCTATCGCGGGTTATGTGGTGATGTAGGCAGTTAGCACCAGCTTGCGAAAGGGGCGGTAATTCTATCGTCACTTTTGCTGCACTAAAGTGCCGATAACTCGGCGATAAGTCCTTGTGAATATGCCCCCAAATGAGTAAACCATCTATGATTTGTCTATTTCAATACGGACAACAGTGGTGGGTGATGGTTGTTGATTTTCTTTGTTTGTAGGTAATAATTCAAACGGAATGGTTAATGTCTTAAATGAGGCACACAATACAGTTACACGATTTGTTTACTCTGACAATTTAAATGAAACACCCACCACTAAACACAAGCTGTAAGATTTTAACATAGTGCATTAGTCCTATTTATAAAAGTATCCAGTATTGTTTTACTTATTTCCTTTTTTAGAATTTTAGATTTTTTTTGACAAAGTCTTATGCTAATACATAGCGTGATTTCTACCAGCAGATGTTTAACTCCTGCCAAAAGACAAGCTCTTCGGTGGATTCTTGGCGAATGGAACGCTACTGAGAGCCCAAAATTAGTGCTTTATGTGTTTTCGTATTAAGTCAGATTTCCTGGCATCGATCAAGACATTGCTTTTAATTAACCTGTGACTTTTGTTGCAGAAATCTACCTGCAGCACAATGTATGTTTTTTAACTAAGGCTTATGTTTCTGGGAGAATCACTGGAGTGTGGACGAATATATTAATATTAATGTTTTTATGGACACCAGACATTCAAAACACATTTAAAGTGCGAAGTGGGACATCCAGTTATGCAATGGCATTTGAAATGATGCAGCACGCATACCATTTTGTCCCACTGTAAGCGTAACAGAAAACGGAGGCGTTTCATCATTTTAAAAATATTTAAGAGGCTTGGGGGCATATTCTCAAGGACTTATCGCCGATTCATCGGCACCTTAGCGCCGAAAAAGTGGCGATAGATATTTCGCCCTATTCACAAGCTGGTGCAAACTGCCAATATCCCCAGTTTACCAGCGATAGCTTCCGCAAAAAAGATCGCCAAGGATGAGAGCGACAACTAACGCTAATGATATGCAGAGTAGGCGTACCCATGCAAAAACACACGAAAACACCACTTCGCGACATTCTCAACGACCAGCCAGATCTGCGATGCGATCCAAAAACAAGCGAGAAGCCGCGTTAGCAGCAGGGATCTAACACCTGCCTTCTACTGGTGTTAAGTAGGACGACAACCTGCAGTATGAAAGCCACAGAGCCACATCTGAAGACCAACACATGCCATGGAGCTACTAATCATGCAGCTTGGAGACCCAAGAGGGCCACAACACCCACCGCCACCACCCCCAGGACCACCCCCACCCCCCGGACCACCCCCACCTCGGACTACCACCGAGGCAGCGCAGAACAAGAGAGCGGACCTTCCGAAAATGCACCAGCCTCACAGACTTAATGCCAGAGGAGATCATTGCCCACTACAGGCTCAAAAGGACAACCATCCTCCGCATCCTGACCCACATTGCCAACAGGCTGACGGTACCAACACAGCGGACAACCAACATCCCTCCGCAGACAAAGCTGCTGGCTGTGCTGCACCTGTTGGCCTCTGGTACCTTCCAACCAACAACTGCCAGAGTCGGAGGAGTCTCACAGCCAGCCCTATCAAAGTTTCTCACACCTGTCTTGGATGCCATCATCCGCTTGGTACCCCAGCACCTTCACTTCCTCCACACTGCGCAGGAACAGCTGGAGACCAAGCAAGGCTTCTATGCCATAGCTGGCTTCCCGCACGTGTTGGGGGCAATTGACTGCACACATGTCCTACTTGTGCCCCCTGCCGACACTGCACACAATTACCGCAACAGAAAGCACACGCATTCCATCAATGTGCAGGCAATAGTGGACCACCGGGGACTCTTCACAAACATTGTCGCCAACTACCCAGGCAGTGTGCATGATTCCTACATCTTCCGACAGTCCATCATCAACCAGCGCTTCCAGTATGGCACCTATGGAAATGCACTGCTTGTTGGCAAGTACCAAATGAACACACCACACACCTCAACTCCACAATCATGCAACTCACAACTGTGGGAATGCACATGTTACAAAATCACATACAACATGCCAAACAACATGCCCACCTACCAGACACGACAACACAAGTAACTGTGGTAACTGTGGCCAGCCATGTAGACAAACCATCCACGTCATGGCACCTCTGCCACACAATTGCAGAATGTGGGGAGAGGTGGGAACCAAGTCTGTGCGAAGGAGGCAAGTTAACCATGAATAAGAATGTACACAATGCCAAGTGTGGGGGTGATGTGCTGGACAGACTTCTGCATGCAGGGCACAGACATGTCCATGTGGACATATACTGCTGGTGTTTGTAGTGTTGTGGACAGTGGACACAACCATGTCACCTCAGGCAGTGGGAAGACCTTGGACATGTAGCTATGTCATCCCCCCTGTAAGCGTAAGTGGAGTGGGCTGGGCCGGCGTACGCCAGTCCAGCATAGGTGTGGGAATAAATAGCCCGGGGCTCTGGGCGTGGTTCACTTCCGGGATGGCCACCAAAGTAATTACTGCGTGTGTCTCTGTGTCCGCCATATCCTGACCATAGGCCTACACACACGTGGCCAACCACCTTCAACGGCCAATATCACAGTGTCATTGTCAGGCTTGTGGACATGCGCAGACAGTCATGACAATGGTGTGTCTTAGGAGTGCAAGTGATGCAACCGCGCAGCGCACACAGGTAAATAGGCTCGGGGGGAGTGAGGAGCAGCTGTGAGGCAACGTTATACACATGGATGCCTCTCATTTGGCACAAGCAATACATGTCAAACATGAATCCCAAAGTTGCACACATCACACACCACTAAACTAATAAGCCTGCCAACACAGAATGCAGAACCACCGATTGACACATATCTCTCTCCCCTGTCACAGGTGATCAAGGATATGCACTCTGCCCGTGGATGATGACACCCCTCCGAAACATGAACACCCAGGCCCAGAGGCAGTACAATGCGGCCCACAAACGCATCAGGGGCATTGTGGAGCGCTCATTTGGCGTGTTAAAGTCACGTTTCAGGTGCCTGGACATCACAGGTGGAAGACTCCTGTACAGCCCGGAGATAGTGTGCAAGATGATCATTGCATGTTGTGTGTTGCACAACATATGTGTACGCTCCAATGCCCCATGGATCCAAGTGCCAGAGGCACTGGACGATGATGATGAAGATGAGGAAGGTGGACCACACCCCAGTGCAGCCCCAGCAGGATTAGCCCAAAGGAACACAATCGTTAACAATTTCTTCACCTGAGCACGTCACATTGTGACTGTTTGGGGGGGTCTGCCTTATTAATGCGGGACAGTGGGCACTTTGACAACATCACGGATGTGTGTTTGTACTTGTACATTTTCATCTCACATTTCCCTGCTATGCCAAATGTGATTGGCCAGTTTCTCCACACAAGCGGCACCAGTTGTGTCCTCTGTTCTGTTGTGAAAGTGTTGCAGTTTGACCCACAGTTTTGTCAATGTTGATGTGCTCTGAATGTTATGTGTGTGTGCTGCATTTTTGGGAGAGTCGCCCCTGCAGCTCTGATTTTGCTGCCCCTTATCCCTTTCAGGAGGTGTGCCTTTGACTTCTGTGCTTATACTGTGCTGAGATGTTGCATAATTGGGTAAATTGGGCTCTTGGTGGGAGTTGGGACTCTTGGGCATGGTTTGTCCGCAGATGTGCTATACTTAATTGTGCATGTGTGCCATTGTGCCCATCTCCCCCCGTCCCCCCAGTCCCTGGTCGTTACTCGCCCTGTTGCTGTTGTGTCAGGTCATGTTGAGCAGTGTCCCCCAACTCCTGCCACCGTCTCCACACTGATGACTGTGGACACCATTTCCTCCATCTCATCCAGCTCCTCCTGTGGTGCTGGACTCCCACCTTCAGTCTGAGTTGCTGCCTTCTGGTTGTTGCCAAGTTTCTGCTTGGTTTTGCGCTTCACATCATTCCAGCGCCTCTTGGCCTCTTCCATTGTCCTCCTCAGCACTCCGACTGCATTCACCTTGTCCACGATGGACTGCCATATTGCATTTTTTGTTGCCAATGACACAGAGGAGGTGACATACAGTTGTTGATGGTGTTCTATCACCTCCGTTGTCAGGATCCTGTTTTCCTGCAGACTGAACCGCGTCTTCCTCTTCTTCTTCTCCTTGCCCTTCCCTGACCCGAGGTCCCAGGCTGGTCCTCCGTGGGGCTTGTGGGGTTCTGGTTGTCCTCTGTACTTGCTCCGGCTACCTCCATTGTGCTTCGCAGTAGTTTTGGTTTTGTTTGTGTTATTTTTTTCTGTTTTTATAGTGCTTTTTCCCACATGACGTGTGCAGATTGCAGGCCTGGCGCAGCTTATCGCTGGTTTTTTTCTCGCGGTTGGGCCCATCGCCGCTTTTTTCACGTTCGGCTTTGGATTTTTATCGCTGTCCCGGTAATTTTATCGAGGACATTTGACGCGTTATCGGGAAACTATCGCATGTTACCGCCGTGTTGGGAATACGACGTTCACACGGCGTTATTTTCCCGCAATAGGCGGCGATATGGGAAATTGCGTTAACCTATTTTGGCGATGATTATCGCACATTCTTGTGAATATCCCCCACGGACTTTCCCGTGTTTCCAGTAGGTAAATGCTTCGTAGCTGATTTGCAGACGATGCAACGTCCTGGAACCTGGTTTATTGTGAGATTTTAAAATGTGCATGAAGATGACATCCCATTGTGCAGTTTGTTTTAGCATCTTTGGCATAATATATAGTCAATGAAGCGCACTGAAACTACTAAAATGTCTGTAATTTTCCAATTTACCTCTTGAAATCAATCGAAAAATTCAGATAGGGAGTCAGGGATTTTAAATTGTTTCAATTACAATAAATTTGAATTTTTAGTTTATACTCAGTGAACGTGTGACAATTCATCATTGACAGGTAATCTCATTTGCTGTTCAATAAAAAGTACATTCATTCATGATAATTCAAGGACATTTTATTTTTTTAAAGCAACTGACCTCCGCACAGTCTGTTAGTGAGCTCAATCAATCCCTAACCTTTTTGTTTTTTTAATTGTGATGGAGATGGGTGCCCTTCTTTGCTCCTATTGTTGCATACAGTTAAGTCATCAATGAGATAAAAAAGTGCTGGTCTGACCTGTGCTCTCCAGCCAAGGAGAGGGTGGCAGCACGCATGCGTGACACCTAGGAAACTGGGGGAGTTCCATCTAATGTCCCCCCACACTCAATTGCAAAGGCAATGGTGGAGACTACACTGGAGCCAGAGGCAGTGTCTGGTTTTGGGTTCCTCGACACATCTGCTCCCCCACCAACCTCAGGTAAGTGCAATAATACTACTATTCCAACATTCCTGGCAAAAACCTGCTGTCAGACCCCTTCCCCTTGGGCCAGACCACTGGGGGGCACGAGCTGCCGAGGCTGCTCGGCCTTTGCTCTGCTGGGGAAGGGCCTCTGGCAAACGGCAGGCCTTCGAGTCGGAGGGGCCAGGAAGGCAGGGGAAGCCTCCCCGGATCCGACAAAGCTGCCTCCTGGGCCCTTGTCAGGCAGCAGGCCAGAGGACAGATCCCAGGGCAGGAGCACCCGCTCGAGGCCCAGTCGGAGCTCATGGGCCTGGACGTGAAGGGAAAGCCTCCCCGGGCTCGCAGGATCCAGGCACTTAGCCACACAGTGGGCTAGAGGACGGAGCCGAGGACGGGGAGGCACCCACCCCAGGGCCCATCAAGGCTATGGTCAGGGTTCCTGAACCCAGCCAGGCAGGGGAGGCCTCCTCAGGCCCGACGGACCTACCTCCAGGGCCCATGTCAGTGCGGCTGGCCAGAGGATGGAGGCCAGGGCGGGAGCATCCGCTCTGAGGCCCGGCGGGGGCTTGGGGCCTGGTCGGAGCTCCTGGGCCCAGATGTGAAGGGAAGGCCTCCCAGGTCTCACGGGAGCCCAGGGCGAGAAGGATGGAGCCCAGGGTCAGAGGGCCAGCCGCCCCGGGGCCTGGCTGGGCCTTGGGCCAGGTCATTGCTCCTCGACCCTGCCACGCAGGTGAAGGCTCCCTCGGCCCGGAAAAAATGGTCATAACACTTGTTCTACCATTTTTGTTCCCCTAGATTTTAGACCGTAGCTCAGACAGTGCCCAGGGTAACTTAGCCAACCGAGGGCTATCCAGGGTCGGCTGACTTGCGTGGCTCTCACCTTGTGTTATTACCCGAATCCCTTGCAAACCTCAAACATCGACTATAAAAAAACACAGGGGCATATCTACAAGGGCTGGCGATAATTATCGCTCAGCGCTCTTAGCGTGAGGATAATTATCGCGGCCAACTCTGAATTTTATCGCGGAGATAGCGTGCTATCAGCAACGCTTATCTCCAAAGCGATAAAATTCAGAGCGCAAGCTGCCAACTGTGTGATTATCGCTGGAAATCCAGCGATAATCGCACAACTTCTGGCGATAGCTTGCTGATAGGGCTACACATACTTAGCCATGATTTCCACCTTCCATAGGATATCATGGCTAAGTCAGTGTCAAAGCAGGCGTAAGGGAAGTAGCGATAACAGAGGTTATCGCTACTTTTCTTGTCGCCATGCTTCGTAGCGTGAGGCTTGATAATAGGAGAAATGTCGCTTAGCGACATTTCTCCCGTTATTCTGGGGAGGAACGCCCACTTTGCATCTCATTAGAGATGCAAAGCTGGGCGATATGTGAAAGGGCGAAGAAGCATGGATTCACACGTTAGCGTGTCCTTGCTAATAGGGCGTTAAAATTATCGCCGCTTTTCGTCCGAAAACGGACGCTAAAGGAGCGATAATTTTATCGCCAGCCCTTGTAGATATGCCCCACAGTTTCCTCACATTTCTGTTATGGGAAGTTCTGGAATCTTACACCTAGCATTCCCCCAAGTCTGCCAATAAAAATGGTACCTCACTTGTGTGGGTAGGCCTAGTGCCCATGACAGGAAATGGCCCAAAACACAACATGGACACATCACATTTTCCAGTGAAAACTGACCCTCTTTTGCAATGTGCCCAGCAGTGAATTTTGGGCCCTAACTCAGATGGCACCTAGGGAACCTAGCAAACCTGTACATTTTTGAAAACTAGACACCCAGAGGAATCCAGGATGGGGTGACCTGTGTGGCTCTCACCAGGTTCTGTTACCTAGAATCCCTTGCAAACCTCAAACTTTGTGAAAAAAACACATTTTCTTCACATTTCTGTGATGAAAGTTCTGGAATCAGCGGAGAGCCACAAACTGACCCCCACCCAGCATTCCCCTAAGTCTGCCAATAAAAATGGTACCTCATTTGTGTGTGTAGGCCTAGTACCCACAACAGAAAATAGTCCGAAACGCAACGTGGACACATCTAATTTTTCCAGTGAACAAAAGACTCATTTTTGCAATGTGCCTAGTTGTGGATTTTGGTCCCTAGCTCAGCCGGCACCTAAGGAAACCTAGTAGACATGTACATTTTTTTACACTAGACACCCAGGGGAATCCAGGATGGGGGGACATGTGTGGCTCTCACCAGGTTATTTTACCCAGAATCGCTTGCAAACCTCGAACTTTGTCCAAACAAGCACATTTTCCTCACATTTCTTTGATGGAAAGTTCTGAAATCTGTGGGGAGCCACAAACGTCCACACACACAGCATTCCCCCAAGTCTGCCTATAAAAATGGTACCTCACTTGTGTGGGTAGGCCTAGTGCCTGCAACAGGAAATGGCCCAAAACCTATTGTGGAGACAGCCAAATCATTTATTTATCAACTACCTGGTTTTGCAAGGGAGTCATCCACGTTTTTGGTCCCAGGCTTGATGGCCATCTAGGGAAACCTACCAAAACCAGACATTTCTGTAAACTAGACACCCGGGGATGTCCAGGGCCGTGTGACTTGCGTGGATCCCCCAATGTTTTCTTGCCAAGAATCTCCTGCAAGCCTCGAATGTACCTTAAAAAGTAAAAGTTGTGGGATCACAGAGGCTGACGCAAATGTCCTACCCTCAACATTCCCCCAGGTCTCCCAATAAAAATGGTACCTTACTTGTGTGGTTGGGCCAAGTAACTGCTACAGGGAAGGGCCCAAAAATGATGTATCACAAAATGAGCGCTTAGAGCTTGCTGTGCTATCCCCTCAATCCCTATGTTTTTGGCCCTTCCCAGTTGCAGGCCCTTGGCCCACCCACACATGTGAGGTATCATTTTACTTGAGAGACTTAGGGTAATGCTTGGTGGTAGGAAAATTGTGTCTTTTCCGATTCCAGAAGCTTATGGCACAGTAATGCAAGGAAAATGTGTGATATTAGTCACATTTTGAGGTTTGCATGGCATTGTGGGTAAGAAAAAGATTGTTGGGATCTACGAGAGGCACACCACCGAGTACTCCCCTGGGTTTTTACAAAAATATCTAGAGTTGGTAGATTTCTCCTAGAAACAATATGCACCTTGGCAGAGAAAGACAGAAAAGACAAATATTACTGCTCATCCATCTGTTCCTCACATACACACACATACTGGTTGGATTTGGCATGAGGGTGAGTGAAAGGTTCAAAATTTATTTTTTCCCAAAAATGAAATGCACTGTTAATAATTAAAGGTTAAAAACATGAACCAATGAGTCACATCTTGTGAGCTCTAAAACCACATCAAAGCACCAACCTCTTTATAGGTCATTCACACACCTTTCACACTTGACACACACATTCACACTGCCAGCTGCGGGCCCAGCACATTACAATGCTCACATCAACAGACAACGGAGAGACAATGTACACCATGGTAGAGAATGAGAGAAAAGACAAATATTACTTCACAACTAACTCTTCCTTAAGAACACACACATACTGGTTGGATTTGGCATGTGGGTGAGTGAAAGTTCAGAGCATTCATTTTTATAACAAGAGATTTCACAAAAAGGAAATGCACTGTTAATAATTAAAAGGTTAAAAACCTGAACCAATAACTCCCAGCTCTTGAGCTGTAAAGCCACGGCAAGGCACAAACCTCTTTACAGGCCATTTACACACCTTTCATACATGACATACACAAGACCATTCACACCGCCAGCAGCGGTCCCAGCACATTACAATATTCACATCAACAGACAGTGCCATTTAAGGGCCCATCACTTTCATACGCCCACATGACTTACAAAACAATCACACCAGCTGGCAGTTGATGTAGTGTGTGCAGTGGTGTTTGGCTAGCAGTGTGTGTAATGACCAGCAGAAAGTCACTACTCACACACCGCCAGCCAAACGCCAGTCCACGAGCACCGCCAGCCAAGCGACAGCCCACACACATTGCCAGCCAAGTCCCAGTCCAAACACACTGCCAGCCAAGCCCCAGTCCGCACACACCGCCCGCCAAGCCCCAGTCCACGCACACCACCAGCCAATCACCAGTCCACGCTCACTGCCAGCCAAGCCCCAGTCCACGCACACCACCTGCCAAATCCCAGTCCACGCACACTGCCAGCCAAGCACCAGTCCACGCACACCGCCAGCCAAGCGCCA
>CAWUFW010026095.1:0-36973 GCA_963921515.1 Calotriton arnoldi | reverse complement strand
TGATTTTTTTAAAAAAATGCTTTTTGGCCCTGGGGGTCCTTTTGGGACCCCCTGAGCAGGCCTAGGGGTCAGGGTGTTTCTACCCTGCCCCCTTTTCTTTTTTTCGCGTTTTTATTCTGATTTCTTGTGTCTCTGTTCTACCGAGTCACAAGATGGCTGCCAACACTTCCTGGTTTGGAGTGTTGACAGCCAATTAGAATAAAGCTCGTGGTCGGGAGGGTGCGCGGATCCTCCGTGCCTCTATATATGGAAACTTTTATTTTTTTAATTTCTCAGGAACTACTGAACGGATTTACACCATTTAACAAAAAGGTCTCTTTCTGAACCAAGGGCTACCCTTTTGCCAAATTTGGTGTAATTCCGTTCAGCAGTTCGGGCTGTAGTCGTGTCTAAAGTTTCCTATGGAAAATAACATGGAGAAAACACGTTTTGGGACCCCCCTTTTTTCTCGGCCCCCACTTGCCGAATCACCCTGAAACTTTCAAGACAGGAGCTGACCGGAGCGGGCTACGGGTTTTGAAAATTTCGCGAAGATTCGTCAACTGGCGCCAACGATATTGAGAAAAGAAAAAACGAGTTTCCTATGGAAACTAGGTCCTAACTATAACTATCTACTGGCGACCGCCAGTAGATTATATATATATATATATATATATATATATATATATATATATATATTCACTGAAAAAATCATAGGTTTTAGGGACAGTTATAGTTAGTTGGACATTTCACTGCATAAAACCATAGAAATTCCCTCGCTATAGTTAGTTCAGCTAACTATAACTCGCGCTCCGCAATGCACTGCTGATGATGTCACATATTACATCACTCATGACATGGTCAGTGACATCACTGATGACATCACTGATGACATCTCAAATGACATCACTGATGACATCTTCCAGTGACTGTGTGTTTCTGTAAAGTTTAAATATGTTTAATATATATAGGGAAAGGCATATTGAAGAATGAGTGGGTGTATAAGTGTCTGAATGGATGATTTAGTACGTGAGTGACTGACTCTACAAGTGAGTGATTAAATGTATCTTACTGAATGCATGGGTTAGTGACTAAACTGTGTGAATGTCTGTATCCGTCTGTTTGTTGGTGTGTAAGTGGATGCATGGATTTGCGAATAGCTACATGAGTGTCTATATGGGTTATTGATTGGTTCTCTGAGTATCTGTATGGCTGCCTGAGTGTTTGTGTGGGTGGGGTGTGTGTGACTCTGTACATAGATGTGTGAGTGGGTGATTCACTGGGTGCATGATTTCAAGAGTGCATCTGTGATGGACTGCTTGGGTGGGTGAGTGTGTGTATGGGTGTGTTAGTGAGTGAATGTATATCTCATTGGTACATGTGCGAGTAACTACATATGTAAAAGGCAGTATATATGTGTGTTAGAGTATTTAAATGGCTATAAGTGAGAGTGTGTGATTGTGAGAGTGGCTGTATGGATGCGTGTGTGCTTGTATCAGTTATTGTATAAGAGCGTAAGAATGTGCTAGTATTTGTATGAGTAAGTGAGCTGGTGTGTGTATAACTGTATGGGTGAGTAAATGGGTGTGTGATTAAGTTTTTGCATGACTGACTAGGTGTGTGAGTACCTCTATGGATGAGTGCCGGTGTGTGAGTGTTTATATAGGTGTATGAGTGCATATGATAGTCCTGTACTGAGTGACTAAGTATGAGTGACTGTACGGGTGAGTGAGTGGATGTGTGTGTAGACCTAAGAATCAGTGAGTGGGTATGTAGTTTTTGGTGTTGGAGTGTCTATGGTTTTGAGAATGGCAGTCTGTAATTTAGAGTGGGTGTATCAAAAGTTATATTAGGGTGTGAGAAGATGCATGAAATTATCACATGGATGATGTCATCAGTGATGTCATTTGAGATGTCATCAGTGATGTCATCAGTGATGTCACTGACCATGTCATGAGTGATGTAATATGTGACGCCATCAGCAGTGCATTACGGGGCGCGAGTTATAGTTAGCTGAACTAACTATAACGGGGAATTTCTATGGTTTTGTACGCAGTGAAATGTCCAACTAACTATAACTGTCCCTAAAACCTATGGTTTTTTCAGTGAATTTCAAAGGTTTTTAAATGCTAATTTCTAACTATAACGTGCCTGAAACCTATGGTTTTTTTCAGTGAATTTCAAAGGTTTTTAAATGCTAATTTCTAACTATAACGTGCCTGAAACCTATGATTTTTTAAGTGAATTTCAAAGGTTTTTTAAATGCTAGTTTCTAACTATGCCTACAGAGGTAGGACATGTGAAGAAAGAAGAAACAACGCACAGAAAGAAGCAAAACATGTGCAGAAAGAACCAACAGAGGAGCAGAAAGAGGCCTTGTTGCAAAATCATCCTGTGCCCACAACTTTTTCAGACGGGTACTGGTGGTAACTGACTCTGACTAACCAGAGCCAGTGCTATGCTAAAAGACACTTAGAATACAGTGAAAACACCTGCATACACTAGGGAACACTATGTGTTGGGGTACCCCTGTGATTAGCATGACCTCCTCTGCAAGTCCCTAGTACATAATAGGGCAGGGGGATTAAAATCTACCTCTTAAAACGCGCTACAGGGCGCGTTTGCACAGTGGTGAAGGGAGGGGGCCTGAGGTGACATGTGTGCAAACGCACCCCGTGGCGCGTTTTAAGTTGCGGGATTAAGTCCCCTTGAATCCTGAGGGTCCCTGGGACCCAACTAGCTCCCCCAGGTACCTACAGTTAGGACCACAGAGCTGAGTTGCAGAGAGGCGCTCCGAGGCCACGCACCTTTTTCACCTCTCTGCAACGCAACTCTGTTGTGCTTACTGAAGGTACGTGGTGGGCTAGTTGGCCCCCAGGGTCCCTCAGGATTCAAAGGGAATTAATTCCCCAACTTAAAACGCACCACAGGGCGTGTTTGCGCACATGTCACCTGAGGCCCCGCCCTCCCTTCACCACTGTGCAAACGCGCCCCGTGGCGTGTTTTAAGTTGGGGGATTAGGTCACCTTGAATCCTGAGGGTCCCTGGGGCCCAACTAGCCCACCAGGTACTTCCAGTAAGCACCACAGGCCTGCGTTGCAACGCCTGTAACAAATTGTGCAGTTGTGTTTAGGTAGTGAAGAGGGTCGTGCTGGGGGTAGTGGTTTAGGGTAGTGCAGTGGTGTTTGTGTAGTGTAGGGGTCATGCTGGGGGTAGATTTAGGGTTTAGGGTAGTGCAGTGGTGTTTGGGTAGTGTAGGGGGTCGTGGCTGGGGGTAGTGATTTAGGGTATTGCAGTGGTGTTTGTGTAGTGTAGGGGTACTGCTGGGGGTAGTGTTTTAGGGTTTAGGGTAGTGCAGTGGTGTTTGGGTAGTGTAGGGGTACTGCTGGGGGTAGTGTTTTAGGTTTAGGGTAGTGCAGTGGTGTTTGGGTAGTGTAGGGGTTCGTGCTGGGGTAGTTTTTAGGGTTTAGGTAGTGCAGTGGTGTTTGTGTAGTGTAGGGGGTAGTGTTTTAGGGTTTAGGGTAGTGCAGTGGTGTTTGTGTAGTGTAGGAGGTCGTGTTTTAGGATTAGGGTAGTGCAGTGGTCTTTGGGTAGTGTAGGGAGTTGTGCGGGGGTAGTGTTTTAGGTTTAGGGTAGTGTAGGGGTTGTGCGGGGGTAGTGTTTTAGGGATTAGGGTAGTGCATTGGTGTTTGGGTAGTGTAGGGGTCATGCGGGGGTAGTGTTTTAGGGTTTAGGGCAGTGCAGTGGTGTTTGGGTAGTGTAGGGGTCGTGCTGGGGAGTGTTTTAGGGTTTAGGGCAGTGCAGTGGTGTTCGGGTAGTGTAGGGGTCATGCTGGGGGAGTGTTTTAGGGTTTAGGGCAGTGCAGTGGTGTTCGGGTAGTGTAGGGGGTCGTGCTGGGGGAGTATTTTAGGGTTTAGGGTAGTGCAGTAGTGTTCGGTAGTGTAGGGGTCGTGCTGGGGTAGTGTTCTAGGGTTTAGGGCAGTGCAGTGGTGTTCGGGCAGTGTAGGGGTAATGCTGGGGGTGGTGTTTTAGGGTTTAGGGCAGTGCAGTGGTGCTCGGGCAGTGTAGGGGGTCGTGCAGGGGGTGGCGTTTCAGGGTTTAAGGCAGTGCAGTGGTGTTCGGGCAGTGTAGGGGGTCGTGCAGGGGGTGGTGTTTCAGGGTTTAGGGCAGTGCATTGGTGTTCGGGCAGTGTAGGGGTCGTGCAGGGGTGGCGTTTCAGGGTTTAAGGCAGTGCAGTGGTGTTCGGGCAGTGTAGGGGGTCGTGCAGGGGGTGGTGTTTCAGGGTTTAGGGCAGTGCAGTGGTGTTCGGGCAGTGTAGGGGTCGTGCAGGGGGTGGTGTTTCAGGGTTTAGGAGCAGTGGTGTTCGGGCAGTGTAGGGGGTCGTGCTGGGGGTGGTGTTTCAGGGTTTGGGGCAGTGCAGTGGTGTTCGAGCAGTGAAAGGGGTCATGCTGAGGGTGGTGTTTCAGGGTTTAGGGCAGTGCAGTGGTGTTCGGGCAGTGTAGGGGGCGGTGCAGGGGTGGTGTTACAGGGTTTAGGGCAGTGCAGTGGTGTTCGGGCAGTGTAGGGGGCGTGCAGGGGTGGTGTTTCAGGGTTTAGGGCAGTGCAGTGGTGTTCGGGCAGTGTAGGGGGTCGTGCAGGGGTGGTGTTTCAGGGTTTAGGCAGTGCAGTGGTGTTCGGGCAGTGTAGGGGTCGTGCTGGGGCTGGTGTTTCAGGGTTTAGGGCAGTGCAGTGGTGTTCGGGCAGTGTAGGGGGTCGTGCTGGGGCTGGTGTTTCAGGGTTTAGGGCAGTGCAGTGGTGTTCGGGCAGTGTAGGGGGTCGTGCTGGGGCTGGTGTTTCAGGGTTTAGGGCAGTGCAGTGGTGTTCGGGCAGTGTAGGTGGTCGTGCTGAGGCTGGTGTTTCAGGGTTTAGGGCAGTGCAGTGGTGTTCGGGCAGTGTAGGGGTCATGCTGGGGCTGGTGTTTCAGGGTTTAGGGCAGTGCAGTGGTGTTCGGGCAGTGTAGGGGTCTTGCTGGGGCTGGTGTTTCAGAGTCTAGGGCAGTGCAGTGGTGTTCGGGCAGTGTAGGGGGTGGTGTTTCAGGGTTTAGGGCAGTGGTGTTCAGGCAGTGTAGGGGTCTTGCTGGGGTTGATGTTTCAGGGTTTAGGGCAGTGCAGTGGTGTTCAGGCAGTGTAGGGGGTCATGCTGGGGGTGGTGTTTCAGGGTTTAGGGCAGTGCAGTGGTGTTCCGGCAGTGTAGGAGGTCGTGCAGGGGTGGTGTTTCAGGGTTTAGGGCAGTGCAGTGGTGTTCGGGCAGTGTAGGGGGTCGTGCTGGGGGTGGTGTTTCAGGGTTTAGGGCAGTGCAGTGGTGTTCGGGCAGTGTAGGGTGTCATGCTGAGGGGTGGTGTTTCAGGGTTTAGGGCAGTGCAGTGGTGTTCGGGCAGTGTAGGGGGTCGTGCAGGGGGTGGTGTTTCAGGGTTTAGGGCAGTGCAGTGGTGTTTGGGCAGTGTAGGGGGTCGTGCAGGGGTGGTGTTTCAGGGTTTAGGGCAGTGCAGTGGTGTTCAGCCAGTGTAGGTGGTCTTGCTGGGGGTGGTGTTTCAGGGTTTAGTGCAGTCGTGTTCGGGCAGTGTAGGGGTCTTGCTGGGGGTGGTGTTTCAGGGTTTAGGGCAGTGCAGTGGTGTTCGGGCAGTGTAGGGGGTCTTGCTGGGGCTGGTGTTTCAGGGTTTAGGGCAGTGCAGTGGTGTTCGGGCAGTGTAGGGGTCGTGGTGGGGCTGGTGTTTCAGGGTTTAGGGCAGTGCAGTGGTGTTCGGGCAGTGTAGGGGGTCGTGCTGGGGCTGGTGTTTCAGGGTTTAGGGCAGTGCAGTGGTTTTCGGGCAGTGTAGGCGGTCGTGCTGGGGCTGGTGTTTCAGGGTTTAGGGCAGTGCAGTTGTGTTCGGGCAGTGTAGGGGATCGTGCTGGGGTGGTGTTTCAGGGTTTAGGGCAGTGCAGTGGTGTTCGGGCAGTGTAGGGGATCGTGCTGGGGGTGGTGTTTCAGGGTTTAGGGCAGTGCAGTGGTGTTCGGGCAGTGTAGGGGTCGTGCTGGGGCTGGTGTTTCAGGGTTTAGGGCAGTGCAGTGGTGTTCGGGCAGTGCAGTGGGTCTTGCTGGGGCTGGTGTTTCAGGGTTTTGGGCAGAGCAGTGGTGTTCGGGCAGTGTAGGGGGTCATGCAAGGGTGGTGTTTCAGGGTTTAGGGCAGTGCAGTGGTGTTCAGGCAGTGTAGGGGTCTTGCTGGGGGTGGTGTTTCAGGGTTTAGGGCAGTGGTGTTCGGGCAGTGTAGGGGTCTTGCTGGGGGTGATGTTTCAGGGTTTAGGGCAGTACAGTGGTGTTCGGGCAGTGTAGTGGGTCTTGCTGGGGGTAGTGTGTCAGGGTTTAGGGCAGTGCAGTGGTGTTCATGCAGTGTAGGGGTCGTGCTGGGGTGGTGTTTCAGGGTTTAGGGCAGTGCAGTAGTGTTCGGGCAGTGTAGGGGGTCGTGCATGGGGTGGTGTTTCAGGGTTTAGGGCAGTGCAGTGGTGTTCGGGCAGTGTAGGGGGTCGTGGCTGGGGGTGGTGTTTCAGGGTTTAGGGCAGTGCAGTGGTGTTCGGGCAGTGTAGAGGGTCTTGCTGGGGGTAGTGTTTCAGGGTTTAGGGCAGTGCAGTGGTGTTTGGGTAGTGTAGGGGTCGTGCTGGGGGTAGTGTTTTAGGGTTTAAGGTACTGCAGTGGTGCTTGTGTAGTGTAGGGGTCGTGCTGGGGGTAGTGTTTTAGGGTTTAGGGTAGTGCAGTGGTGTTTGTGTAGTGTAGGGGTCATGTTTTAGGGTAGTGCAGTGGTGTTTGGGTAGTGTAGGGGTCGTGCTGGGGCTAGTGTTTTAGGATTTAGGTTAGTGCAGTGGTGTTTGGGTAGTGTAGGGGGTCGTGCTGGGGGTAGTGTTTTAGGGTTTAGGGTAGTGCAGTGGTGTTTGGGTAGTGTAGGGGGTCGTGCTGGGGGTAGTGTTTTAGGGTTTAAGGTACTGCAGTGGTTTTTGTGTAGTGTAGGGGGTCATGTTTTAGGGTAGTGCAGTGGTGTTTGGGTAGTGTAGGGGGTCGTGCTGGGGGTAGTGTTTTAGGATTTAGGTTAGTGCAGTGGTGTTTGGGTAGTGTAGGGGTCGTGCTGGGGGTAGTGTTTTAGGGTTTAGGGTAGTGCAGTGGTGTTTGTGTAGTGTAGGGAGACATGCTGGGGTAGTGTTTTAGGGTTTAGGATAGTGCAGTGGTGCTTGTGTAGTGTAGGGGTCGTGCTGGGGGTAGTGTTTTAGGGTTTAGGGTAGTGCAGTGGTGTTTTTGTAGTGTAGGGGTCATGTTTTAAGATGCAACGCTCCAATACCTGACCAGTCTGCACTACATAAAACTGCAAAAAAACTAAATATAAAAAGTGTTTTGCACACTTTTGTCATTGGGCTATATGTGGGCTACATCTGGGTAATATTTGTGCTACATTTGGGCTCTTTTTTCACTGGTGGCCATCTTGGAAGACTTCTTTGTAATGAAGTTTCCTAATTTCCTCATTTACTGCAGTCTCCTCAGTAGGAAATGCTTTCAGTTTTTACTTTGATTCCATCAAGAAGGCATTCAGATGTGTCTCACATTTGCCATAAATTCAGAATGTTAGCACTCTAGTTGCTCATTAGATCACTGTAGTAAAGCTACTGCTCACCAGGGAGTTAACTGGAAGTCTGCTGCTGGTATTGAAAGTGATTGTTTTCAGAATTTTCTAATGAAATAGAAGAGGATTTGAGATCTCACTTAAAACATGCCCTAATTTTTCTTTCTGCAGCACTAACCATAATTTCTATTTCAAAAAGAACCCCCTCATTTTGTTCCTTTTTAAATCAAATGTTTTAAGTGTTACCAGTTTATTCCAATCAAAGATGGCTTCAGGTGTGCCATACTTTTGTCATAAGTAAGGCTGTTAGTGCACTAGTTGTTCTTTAGAACACTCTGGGAAGCTGCAGTAGAACACAAAGGAATCAACTGACAGTCTCTGCCCTTGTTGGATGTACATGTTTTACTGAGAATGTCAGACTTCATTCTCACATGACTGAGAAAGATAATGTGAATTTACAGAAAATATGCTCTCATTTTAGCTTCTGGAGCACCTTCCAAAACTCTATGGGACAAGCATGTGAAAATAGCTTTCTCTCAAAATTGATTCATGATATCCCAGCAGAAGGTTTTTCACAGGGTAAAATCACCTTAGAACACACCACAATTCCTGAAATTAGTATGGTACCATCAACAAATGAATTCTAATGTAACTAAAGTCTGTTATCACCCTTTATAGTTCTCCTTTTGGTAACCCTCAAAATCTTCGATTCACTACAATCCATTTCAATGGGGTACTATCATTTATATTGGTCCCAAGATGGCTGCCAGCAATTCCAGGATGAAGTGCTGACAGCCAATCAGATCTCACGATGACATGTGTGGTTAGGCGCCGCCCAGATATATATGTGTTTTCTTTTTCAAATTTCTCAGGAACTACTGAACGTATTTACACCATTTAACTAAAAGGCACAACTCTGAACCAAGGGCTACCTTTTTGCCAAATTTGGTGTAATTCCGTTCAGCAGTTCGGGCTGTAGCTGCGATGAAAGGTTCCTATGGAAAAATGAATGGGGATAACACGTTTTGGGACCCCCCTTTTTTCTCGGCCCCCGCTTGACGAATCACCCCGAGACTTTCAGGATAGGAGCGGACCGGAGCGCCCCAACAAGTTAGGCACACTACTAAAGTTTTAACTACCAAGACCAGAGTGCAACACAGCCACGCCCACTAAGGCGAGAACTGAATTTAAAGCGCTGCAAATACGGCGCAAAACCACGCAGCTTTCCTCCTGATGACACCAGTGAACAAGGGCTGAGGAAGCCCGAAACGCGTTTGGTCTCTACAAACTGCTGCTTGGAGATGCCGTTTCCCTGCCACCCATGAGAATAAACGGTTGAATAACGCTGATGTGTGGCGCCTCAATTGTAGGGCAGCGTCGTATGGAATATGTTAGCGGCCCGGCTCGGGTCGCGAGGCGCCCCGCCGCGGAGGAGCGGCTCCTGCACGCCGTGTATGATGGTAAAGCGGCGTCAAGTGGAACAGCGTGACCGATCTCAGAGGTAACACAGGCTGGGACACGGTGGTCTGCATTGCCAGCAAACCTACTAAAGGACTTGAAATTTTAATAGGAGGTATTGAGGCACACTACTAAAGTTTTAACTACCAAGACCAGAGTGCAACACAGCCACGCCCACTAAGGCGAGAACTGAATTTAAAGCGCTGCAAATACGTCGCAAAACCACGCAGCTTTCCTCCTGATGACACCAGTGAACAAGGGCTGAGGAAGCCCGAAACGCGTTTGGTCTCTACAAACTGCTGCTTGGAGATGCCGTTTCCCTGCCACCCATGAGAATAAAAGGTTGAATAACGCTGATGTGTGGCGCCTCAATTGTAGGGCAGCGTCATATGGAATATATATATATATATATATATATTTTTTTTTGATGGTATGATGAATTTGCTGCCTGGGTGTATGTTTCTATACCATATTGAGTTGGTTATATGTGTGTATTTGTCATGCTGAATTCTTAAACAAGAATGGAATGAGTGGTGCATTTTTTGGTGTACTAGGAGTTACTTTTAGTGCGAAGCGAGGGGGGGATTTAACCCACTGTTTATGGGGGTTTACCCACTGTTTAGGGGTTATAGAATACCCTGTGTGTATGCCTTGATGTGTGGCGGTGTGGGCTACGTTGGGTTAGGTTTTGTTATACCCACTGTATTACCCATTGTCTAGGAGATTAATTTGAGGGGTGGGATACCCTGTGTGTTGTTTAGGGGTGAAATACCCTGTGTGTTTGCCTTGATGTGAGGTGAGGTCGGTTGGGGATACCCACTGTCTAGGGATGAAAGATATCCTGTGTGTGTAGAGCCTTTTATGTGAGGTTAGGTGGGGGGTTTTACCCACTGTTTGAGGGGTGATAGATATCCTGCATATGTGATTGCGCCTTTAATGTGAGGTGAGGTGGGATTATTACCCACTGTTTAGGGGTTGTGTAGATGCCCTGTTTGTGTGTAGTTGTGCCTTGAGAGTGAGGCAAGGTGGTGTGATATACCCACTGTTTGAGGGGTGAGAGATACCCTCTGCGTAGTTGTGCTTGGAGTGTGAGGTGAGGTGGGTGAGCACCCACTGTTTTAAATGATGGACTTTATTTTGTGTTTTTCCTAGATTGGAAGGGCATGTAGTTTTGATGAATTATATTGGACGTGTTATGTGTGCATCTTGTCATTTTGCATTTATATGTTTTTTTAATAATCTTTATAAGGGGGGGGATGTGTTGTAATCTACTTGTTTGGATTATGAATTCTCCTCATTGTTGTTCTCTGCCTTGCTGCTCAGCCAGTGGTGAGGTCATCAGAATGTTGGAGTGTTGGTACTTGAAGTGGAAGAGTCAGTTGGAGTGTATGGGCTGAGCAGCAAGGAGGCTGCTCCTGGTGGGGCATTACATGGATCTTACCATCTTCCTGTGACCTGTAACTAAAGATATAACCTGAAGAGTAAATCTATGACCTTTACCTACATGACTTGTCTTCATTTCATCCTTCATTTTAACAAATATACTGCCAATTAAATGTATCTGGAAATGTTTTATTCAGAAAGAAACTAGACGGAATATTTTCCTGTTCTAAACTAAATTGAAAATCATGTTTAGGCCTGAAAAGAGAATCAAGATGGAGAATTACCTTGCACTGACGAATTTTAGGTATGTCACTTTACTCACTAATGCACTTAATTCGCCTAGATGTATGACAAATGTAAACACAAACACAAATGCTATATCAGTGAACAAAAAGAAAAAGACTACTGTGTCTAAAGGCTCAGAAGGAACATTTTTCAATCTGGGTAGAACAAAGTGTAGTTCCCTTGGTTAAAGATGAGAATGACAATCTTCTGTGATGCTCAAAACTACAATATCGACATGCCTTTGAAAGTGCAGAAGTTATTCCACATTTGAATTATATATGTGGATTAACATAGAGCTATTGCAATTGAAACACATTTTTTATGATGCTTTAATGTGTTTTCTGGTTTAGACTAAACTAGGCCTCAGATATGCCTCGATTCCTTCTTTGTTAAAATAGCTGCTGTTTCATAATGTTCGTTGTGTGTTTATATTGCTCACTTGACACCACAAGCAGCAAGATTTGCCCTGCTTATTTTGTATGACATGCTGTTCTCAAAGAATCCAGGAAGAAAGCCTTTTGCTACTTTCCAAGGCTCTTCCTGTTGTGTTACTGAACTGAACTCATTCAAAATGTTTTTTTGTTGTTTAGGTTACAAGTTTGTTCTGACCCATCAGGATGGCATTAGGTCAGAGGAGGTGAATCAATATTTATGTAGTGGGATAGTGCTAAGATGGGAGGGTTAGGATGTTGAAAAATATTGCAATATGATTTGTTAAAATAATGATACTTTTTCTCACACCATGCTGACTTTGCAGTTTTCATCAGTTTCTTTGGTCAAATTTACCATATAAACCCTTGCATTTGGGGGTGAGACAGAGGGACTCTTTGAAGACTTTTGGGATCCTACAAGGGATACTGTCCAGTTCTCTATTGATTTGCTGCACATTTGAGGAATAGGGGCTTATTTATGGGATTTTGGTGTAAGGCAGTGCAGCAAGGCACTTTGCTGTGCTGCCCTACGCTTAAGTGAAAGGGCAGGCATACACTGTATTTAAGCAATTTGGTGTATTTCTGTCCTTTCTCACTACGCTAGCGCTGCTTCGGCAGCCTAGCGCCAACATAGGCACTGGTGCAAGGGTGCCTCCGTTGCATTCTGGATTGTTTTTGTGCAGCAAGGGGCATCTTTCTGCACAAAAACAATCGTAAGAGGCGTTTTCCTCTTTCTAAGAACATATGTCTCCTTGTTATGCCTAGCCTCGGGAGGCGTATGGATTTGGTGCTTCCCCAGGTTTTATCACTTTTTAAATCTGGGTCAGCGTAAAATTTCATGCGAGTTGCGTGGGAAAACCCACTGCAACACCCACGGAATGCCCTCCTGGGCGCAGAGTAGGGTGGCGTAGTGATTTGCGCTGCGTCGCCTTACTCATGATTTATGAAGCCTCTCAAAGCCACGTAGGGTGGCTTTGTGTGGCTTCATAAATTGAAATGAGAGCCCTGCGTCACACATGTACCACTTTATGTGGTGGGAAAGTGACACAGGGCTCTCATAAATAAGCCCCTTTGAGTATTTTTTCTGATCTTGCTCATTATTGCCTTATTCCTATAATTGATAGCGTTCATGGCAAATGGTTTCTATGTTCTTTGACTGATTCAATGAGATTGCTGCTGCATTTACATGTTTTGTCTATTTTCTGTATTGCATTTTGAATTTTAAAATACTTTCATTATTTTCCTAAATTTACAATTGCAGTCTCAATTTCTGAGTCAGTCTTTTCTTATTGACTGTATTTTGAAATGCCATTTGACATCTGTCTCCAAGAACACATTATCTCAGAATCTTGAGGTCCACATTGTCCCCTACTCTACAAATTGGGCACCACTGTCATGAACATTATCTAAGAAGTAGCACACCCACAAAACTGTTTGATCTTGATAACTTATTACTTTAATCGCTGCCCACTTAACTCTGAGTGAAGACATCAAGGGTCCCAGTAAAAATCCTTTTCTCAGAAAGTCCAGAATTGTTTGGCTGATTACATGAACTTGCTTGAGCTCCAATGAGAAAAGGATTCCAATGTCGTTCGGAAGAAGCCAAGGTGGAGATGTTTTTACTCAGTGGAATACATTCAGTCACTTCTCATGAACAACCCAGACACTGTAAATCTAACCACTAATTTTGTCAGCTCTTTAGGCAAAGCTTCAAGAGAGTTGCTTGAGGACGATCAAGCCACTGAAGTGCGTTTAGAGAGAATAGCATATGAAATGTGGGGGCAGTAAGAAATTGGGTTGTTGGTTGACTCGGATGTGAGCCCCAGTCAAGCAGCAATCACAATCACTGTCTGGGTGAGGCACCAGTCAACCCTAAATTAACCTGTGCTCAACCCTCTGGTAGCGTGGCACAGAGCAGTCAGGCTTAGCATAGAGGCAATGTGTAAAGTATTCGTGCAACATTTCAAACAGTAATAAAGTGAAAAACACTGCACAAAAGGATCCTAAACCAAGTTGGAAAAGTAGAGTTATTTTAAATGACTAAATCAAGACCAAGGCAACAAAAATCCAATCAGTAGAACTGGAGTTATGCAATTTTAAAGAATTTAGTGAAAATAGCTTCAAAAAGAAGAAAGCACCAGCTGTGGATATCTGGTCACGCCGGACCGTGACAAAGTCGTAAGTTCAGGCTGACCGTGATGGAGTACAGGGCGGCTACAGGGACACAGGCCCACTGAACAAAGTATCTTAAATCTTGGTTTGCAGAGCATTGCCAGGATCCACGTAGAAGATGCATCACGCCTAAGTGATGCATCGGTTCAGAGGTGTGGCGAGGCTGCAATGCAAGTTCCTGTGCTGCCATCAAGGATCCTGTCGACAAGGGCTTGCAATGCGAAGTCTGGCATCGAGGATGTGTCGCGCAGCAGCAGTTCTGATGAAGCTATGGGCTGCGATGCGATGCAGGTCTTTGTTAAGATTTCTGATCCATGCAGCAGCGGTGATGTGTCAGTTCTGTTTGGGGTTGAACCGCACAGCAGAGGAAGTGCATCAGTTCCACTGGATTCACAGAGGCTGGTAGAGCACCTTTGGACCACTTCCAAGGGTCCAGGACTGGGGTGACACCACTTGGCAGGGTAGACTTACAGATGCCAGAGTCCAGGTGTGAGGTCAAAGTTGTTGGAGCCTTCTGTCCCTGAGGCTCAAGTCAGGAGGCCAGCCGACTAGCCATTGGAGTCACTCTGGTGGCCCTGGATTCAAAAGATGTAGGTACAGCCCTTCTCACTCAGACGAGAAGGCAGCAGCAGTAGGTCAGCACAGCAGGGCAGCAGCCATTCAGAGCAGCAGAAAGTGTCAGTCCTTTCAGCAGCACAGCAGTCCTTCTTCCTATCAGAATATCCACAGGTCCAGAAGTGTACTGAAGAGCTGGTGACTGAAGTCCAGTATTTATACTCAGTTGTGCCTTTCAAGTGGGTAGAAAATTCTAGAGGCATGCCTTTGAATTGCACAGGTGCCCTGCCTTCCTTGCCCTGGCTCCGGACTAACTACAGGGATTATGAAGCCTTTTGTGTGGAGGCAGAACTCAGCCGATTCAAGTATAGGTGAGGCTGTGCCCAGCTCCTCCCTCCCATCCAGGCACACCAAAGCTCCTAATTGTGCGTGGCTGTCTAGGGGGAATACACCAACCCAACTGTCAACTACACCCAGTCATGTGACCCAGAGACCGGCTGCTAAGGCAGAAAAATACCCCTTTTTAAAAGTGGCACTTTAAAAATTGTAATTTAAAATCTGACTTCACCATAAGTTAGGATTTTGTATTACAATTTCAAAGACACCAAACATGAATAAGGTACCTGTTTCCCTTTAGAAGTTACAGCTTATTAAATATAATAAGGGAAATCCAATGTTATCTTATGGGGAATGGTACTCCTTGCAACAGTGAATTTAAAGGTTTTTCACTATCCGGATATGTAAATACACTGCACCCTTTCCTCTGGGCTGTTCAGAGTCTACCCCAGTGGTGACTTACATCTATTAAAAAGGAAGGTTTGAGCCTGGCAAAAGGGTTATTTTGCCAGGCCAAAATGGTAGTTTAAAGCACACACAGGCTGCAATGGGAGGCCCGAGACATGTTTAAAGTGCTACTGAAGCGGGTGACACAATCAGTGCAGCAGGCCCACTAATAGCATTCCAATTACAGACCCTGGGCACAGGAAATGCTACTCTACTAGGGACTTATAGGTAAATTAAATGTACTGCACACTTTAGTACTGGTTAGCAGTGGTAAAGTGTGCAGAGTCCTAAAGCCAGCAAAAACCAAGTCAGCAAGCAAGAGGTCTGAAGTCAAAAAGTGAGTGGAAAACCCCAGCAAGGATGCCAGTTCTAACATGAACCAACAACATTCTGAGTAAAAAAAAGAAACCACTATTTCCTGGGCCAGAACAAATCTTTCAAAATCACTTGAATCTTCTCCTGCTAAATCTTCTTGAATTCCTTCTGGAGGATGCAAATCAGATGAAATGCATAATGAAAACCTGATGGCCACTGAAAGTACAGAGCATCCATCCTCCAAGGAGCTTGACATTGCTTTCCTGGACAAAACTTTCAAAGAAGAGCATCCAACTGGAATGGAAAAATATCCAGACATGGGAACCTACATGACCCGGAATGTGCGTGGGAGGTGCTGGGTAGGTGGTGAAGTGCTTGTCATATATTGGTCATGGTAGGCAGTGGTGCTGTGGAGGGATGTGTTGTTTTGTTATTTCTTTTGTTTTGTTAGTATTTTGTACAGTAAGATACTATCGGAGTGGAGCAACACTTCTTGAGGGCTCCTGGGTTTGTATGTGTATTGGCCCATGTGTGAACTGAGCCTATCTATTGCCACCACTGCATTTTGATGTTTTCAAAAATGTAATAAAAATGTTCTGGAAAAAACATGGGAACCTAAAATACTTCCTTTCATAAGTAGAAGTTTAGACTGGGTGGAAAATTCCTCTTTAGGTGGTCTGTCCTGACACACTCGAACCCTGCTACATAACATTCCATCAAGGGGACTAGATTTGAGACTGTCTACAACAACATGTCTTTGGCCAATTTGTCAAAGCCTAATAGCTTGTATCCCTGACATTTTATGTAAGATTGAGTAACTTGATTGGCCGTGTGCAATACCACCTGCCCTACTACTAATGGGAGGAATTCTTGAAGGGCCCGCAAGAGAGCAGTCACTCCCCTTCAGTTGAACTAGTGTGCTGATCTCTTTATTGAATAATGACCATGAGCCACAGAGCCATCTAAATTTGGAGTACATATGGAGGTACTGACATTCCTGGTGAGAGTCTGGGCAAGAGCAAGAGATACCTCCACAAGATTCAAATGTACTAGTTTCCAAGAAAGTTCCTTCCAAATGTGAGGCAACATGAACACCACCCCCTCAGTCTAGACTAGAAGAAACACAATGAAACAGAAGGTGAAATGTCTTCAGGTGTAAATAAGCCCATGGAATCAAAGCCATCATGGCTGACATGAACCCTTAAACAAAGGCCAAGTTTCTCCTGGAGCCCAATTCTTGACCAACATTTCCAATGTATGATGCCGAAGAGTAACCATCAGACAGAGAGGGAGAAACACTCTTCCCATATCTGTTTCACGGCCCCTTCTCATTTCATACTGGTAGACAGAGTTTGTGCTTTCCTCTGGCACAGTTCTGGGACTGCTCCAAGGGGGTTCAGCCACTTTGTGTGTCCATCTCCAGACAGGCCAGCCAGAGTCTTTCTCTTCTGGAGACATCAGGAGGGAAAGTGGAAATGGGAATCATCTACTCAGTGAGGCCTAAAACATGGAGACAGATTGCAGAGACATGTTACACTCATTAGCCTTTTTAGGAGTAGCATCTCCAGGGGGAACAAAAGGAAAAGGCAGGATCAAATACTAACTCTTACTTCTGTTGTGGCCTCTGTCTCCTGGCCTCCATACCACCGGTCAACCTGATGGAGGTGACACCTGAAGGACACAAGATTACATGCAAGACTTGATAGAAGGGTATCCCTCAACCCCTACAGAGATCACTGCCTCCAGTCATCCCACACCTTTAAGTCTAGGGACTCCTTCAAGCTTCAGGAATACAAGAAATAAATATTGCTAGACTTGAAGTCTCCTTCGAACTTCGATTTAGTGCACCATGCTTACAGTGAAAATCCAGAAGAAATTCCACTCATCCATAAAACACACACACACACACACACACACTCTTGGCTTATCTTACTACACAGTTGTGTGCCTAACTGTGTGCACTGAATAAAGCAAGTGAGACAAGTGGGCCAACTGTATTAAGATAGGAGCCTTTTAAAGGGCGTGTTCTGGGACTATAATTTAACACGCTGACACTCTTTCCATCTAGGCAAATCCATTTGAGCTAACAGTAGTCAGGCTCACTATAGAAGGCAGCGATGGATCCTAAATACAAAGCATTGCTCTGGATCTCAATCTACAACTCAATGAACCTCAGCATGCACAGGAGACTGTTATGCACAAAGGCCAAAAGGGGAAAAAGTCAAAAAACAGATATTTTTTCCAATGTCTGTCAGAGCAGGTATGCATGCTCGGAAAGTCATGGAGGATAATATTTACATCAAAGTAGGTCACATTTTCTCAATCCTTGTAAGAGATTAAAGTCAGGCATATTATCACATAAAGGAGTTTACCCAGGTCAGGACATTATTCTACCCCAGGTTTGTGGTGTCACTTAATCCCAAATGCATAATGATCACTTCTGAACTAGGGTCCATGAGAATGTCTATCCATTAAACACCAGGATGCCCAGACATACTGAAGCATGTTTGGAAAAGCTATATCACCAGCATAAATTCTTCAACCAAGCATTGATAATGATATCCTTGGCTGGCTACATCCCACAGTAGGGTGCATAGTATTATGTCTAGCCTGAAAAAGCACTGGCCCAGAACCCAGACTGGCACTTTCTGAAGTATACACCAGAACCAGGGGTGAGTGATCATTTTATGCAACAGGGCTCAACCCATAAGATAGAGCTGGAGCTTTTCCCAGTGCATTGTATCATCCTTAAACTGTGATACGACCTTCTTTAGGTTTTCCTCAAAAAGTCATCCTTGTTTTTATTTATCTGCCTTGCATAGAATCTTACGCCAGGTACTGCTATTCAAAAAGGCAGTTGAAATGAGCAGAGCAGCAACAATCAGCATGGTGAAAAAGACCAGATCTTGTCTCTGTAATACTAAAGTCAGAGTAGATTGCATCATAGTTAAAGACAGAGAGAAGTCAATTTATGGAAACTTGTTGACCTATTGGATATAAACCAATATTGGCAAAGGCACATCCACTTTTGGGTCCCTTCCAATTTGGAGATACTGACGCAACTTCAGTTACTTCTTCTTGCATGAGTTCCAGGTCTAATGCCATCCCGTCTATGGCATTCAAGACGAGGATAATACGGTCAGTCAACAGGTTCTTAAGGTTACCTCTTTGGAACGTTTAACTTAGATTTATCCAAGGACTTAGAGTACATAGCAAATGTTCGAGCTATTGCCATACCCTACAAACCTTACACTAATTTGTATTTAAGAGTTTCCTTCTTTACTTGTCACTCTCATATCAATCTACTGAGTAATCCAATAAGCATTCTTAATTTATTCCTCTCATAATATATTCTTATTTGGTTACCTAGATAGAGGCACATATCATCACCCTCAACAAATGCTCAATAGACTTCTTTTTTTGCCTTAAGGTGAAACTCCTTCTCTATCTTGACTTTCCTTTTTCTGGACACCGTATACTTTGCCAGCCCCTCTGCACCACTTTACTTTTCAATAGTATTTTTTAAAGCTATTAATGATACCGAGAAATAATCAAGACAATTTGAGTGTGAATAGTAACCAATGCTCAACTCCCTACCACCTTCCCATGTTCCCAACCCTCGCACTGGGCCACGCATGAAATAGATGGTAGAATTCATTATTCATCAATGTCCAGACCTCTGGTAGTTCCAAATGGGAGGATTAAGGATGATTCAACAAAACCCAGCCTGTAAGGTTTGTGAATACATTCTGCCTCCACAGTCTTTGTTTGAATATGATAACACAGGATTCTATACCTCAGTGGAAACCTGGGATTTGTCCATGAGTTCATATGCTAGTTTCTAATGTCCTATTAAGTGCTGAGTTTGTGCAGTCCTAGCTCATAAATTGGTCTTCTAGGCATCCCCCTAAGACGAAGAATGGCATGTTTGGTAGCAAGGAGAAGGTGAGAGATCCTTTTACCTGAAATTGAGTAGAGACCTAAGGATGGTCTGACAAATCGGGCCAACTAAGGGAGTTTAATAATTTCCTTACCAGGATTTGTGAGAGAGCAGATAATATTCTGTCCTTGAAATCACCCAGGCGAGAGCAGCTCCATAAGATGTGCATTCAAGAGCACTCTTCCTCACAGCCACAAAAATAAGCATTGGGGAAGCGGGGTTGATGATATGGAGGCAGGTTGGGGTGAGGTGCCAATGGAGCAATATTTTGTGATAGATCTCTCACCTTGGCATGGCAGGTGAAGCTATTGGTATGAAGGAATATCTCATGCCACTGTTTGGATTAGAGGGATTTGTTGACGTCTTTCTCTCACTGTAGTTGGAAGGTAGATTTGCAGGAGGGTGATGGGGTGTTAAGTGATCAATAGATTCTGGAAACCAATTGTTTGGGAGAGGTGAGATGTTGGTGAGACGGCTCAAAAAGTGTAAGCGCCCTAGTGGCACCAGCTCTATTGCAACTCTAGTGACCCAGTGGCGAATTTGGAGGCCGTGGAAGCATTCAGTTTCAGGGATCCTGTACTTATATTTAATATCTTCAAACACCTTGAGAGTCCCATTGGTATAAAAGTCACAAAGCCAAAAGCAATCCTTTGACCTCCAAATTTGAAAGTCACAGGATGACAGACCTGATGTGAAATCTGTGTTGTTGATAAGTGTGGGAGACAAGGGGAATGAGGTGAGTTTTCCACAACGAACTATAGAGTTCCACACAGCAAGTGTTGCCCTAGCGATAGGGGAGATTTGTGCATGAATCAGCCCTTCATACTATTCGGAATCACTGGAACTTCATTTAGGGATCTGGTTGCTAGGTTTTTGTCAATGTAGCACCACTGTTTATACATTTTGCCTCAAAGCTATTCTATCATGTAACATAACTGAGAGGCCTGGTAGTAGCGTGGAAATTGTAGGATCCCCAGCCCACCTTCTCTGGGTTACCTCATGGACACTTTGCCGGCAAGTCTCAAGCGCTGGACCCCCAGATGGAGTCAATGAAAACTGTCTGAAGGCACGTTATAGCTTCCTTGTTAATGGGAAGGGGCAAGGCCTGGAATATATAAAGGAAATGTGGTAACATAGTCCTTTTGAGGTCCGAGATGCATCCCACTGAGGAAAGGGAGTGTTTTTTCCACTCCACCAGGGTAGACTTAGCTTCACAAAGGAGGTGTTTGAAATGTATCCTGGCCCATAGTAAGAAATTGGGCATCAGTTGCATTCCCAGATATTTAATGGAGTTCGTTGTCCAATAAAATTGAGTTATGCTGGTCAATGTTTCCACCAGGGACTCTCGCCCCATTAAATCCAGACCCTCAATTTTGGTCATATTTATTTGCAGGCCTGTGTCAGCTTGCACCTCCAAGAGTGGGACAAAGGCCTGGAGTGGGAGTTTGGGCTCCATGAGCATGAGCAGTATGTTATCTGAGAAGGCAGGTACTTTGAAGGTATGGTGACAGAATGAGATGCCATGGATTTGAAGGAGGTTCCTAATGTTCGAAAGGAGAGGTTCCAAGAAAATGTCAAAATGTAGTGGAGGCAGGGGGCATTCCTGACGGTTACCTCTGTGGATGAATATGAGGGCTGATGTCTTACCATTTACCTTTATCCTTGCTTGGGGTTACTTGAGAGGGATGTAACCTAGCCAGGGATCTGATTGCCCAGGCTGAATTTCCTCAGGCCGTCGAAAACCATACCCCAGTCCGCCCTATCAAACGCTTTTGCTGCATCGAGGGACAAGAGTAATGCTGCCTTTTCCTGACAGTGTTAATAAGGAGCTGTAGGGCTAGCTTGGTTTTATCACTTGAGGATCGATTAAGCACAAAGCCTCCCTAGTCTGAGTGGATCAAGTCAGATAATGATTTGTCTAGACGGTTGGCTTGGACCCTGGCTAGGAGTTTACGGTCCAAGTTGAGGAGGGAAATGGATCTGCAAGACAACCAGAGGGTCAAGTATTTGCTGGGTTTCGGGATCAGAGCTATAGAGGCATCTTTCATGCTTTGTGTGGCTCCATTAGTTGCAGTAAGAGTGTTAAATAGAGTGGGTAAAATAGAGAGGAGCTGGGGATCAAATCTCTTCTAAAAGAGGGCTGTAAACCCATCTGGGCCTTGTACTTTGGAGGTTTTGAGTTCTCATCACCACTTTAAATACTATGCAGAGTATGACTTCAGAATGAACATTGCTAGTGTTATCAGACAATAATGGCATACGGTTCCCTATAATTAATCTACTACTGTTCTGTCCTATACTCCCTTGTGTCATGCCTTTCTTTTCTTCTAATGCACCAAGATTTCTGAGTGATCATAAGGGGAGGTGATTTGAAATACCTCTAACCAGATATATAGTATCCTAAAAATGATAAAGTATCACACAAGGTCATGAAATAATCTAATTATGCGAACAAATTTGTGAGCATCTTAATAAAAATGAGCATTGTCTCCCTACTTTTTGGTCAGACCTCTACACATCTACCAACCTCATTCCATTAGTAAATCCTTTCATTTTCAATTGGTGAGTGGTGACAGAAGTGGAGTATGTCAGGTCAACTTGCCCTTTCCTTAATGAACAAATTAAAATCCCCACCCAAAAGGAGTGTCACCCTCGAATGCTACATTAGTAGACTGTTTGATGTGTTTGTAGTTTGTTTACCTGATTGTAGTTTTAAGGGGACATATAATGATGAAATTGCTATAGCTTCCATTTGCCACAATTTAGAGACAGCTACCTAACAACACTCTGGGTTCATTCAGTTCTTATTCAAGACAAAGGGAATACACCTAATAATCAAAAAGCCACGTTCCTCAAACCAGAGGTAAACTCAGTGTGCACTAGCAGTTAATACTATTCGCCTGTCAACAAAACTGTATCTATTGTCAACTAGGTGTGTCACCAGTAATACTGCTATATCTGTCCTAAAAACATATGGATCGCCACCTCTCTCTTAATCATACTCCCAATCTATTCACATTCCATGATACAGTCCTTCCAGCTCATTTGTTTAGCGTCATGTTTGACACAGGCCCCAACTGGACATACCGCAGTCTCCTTCAACACTAAGGGCCCAGTCCACTGAAATCCAAATTCCATCGGATATAATGGTATTTAGATTTCGGAAGACGGGATATCCGTCACCATTGTGATATAGTAACCCGCCCACCGAGATCTAAATTAGGCCCGAAATATTCTTCTGAAAATGCTTCATCAGAACAAATAAGATAACCCAAATCGCCTTACTCTGCACATTCCTGCGATGGGTCTAGGCCTGGGAAGTTTCTCAAAATTCCAAGAAAATACTTCAAAATTATCCTTTTCTGGTGGAATGCAGCTTCCCTGTATGTTTTGTCACATTCTTTTTTTACTAAAATGCACTCCTCACATAAACATTTTTGTGAGATACTGGTAAGAGACTGATTCTAAGAGACTGATTCGAACAGAAAAGTCTCCCACTGGGAACTCATGTGACTTTTATTTCACACAAGGTGCACACTTGATTAAAACAGTTACGCAAATTTGCAAAATGTGAAATTTAAAGAAATTTCTAACATTTTGTGTATCAGAAAAATTGGGACTTTCATGAATTTCGCCAGTGTAGTTAAAATTTCACCCAAGCCTAGTCTACAACTAGCCATCATCCCAAGATGGTGGAATTAATTCTAGGGAATTGGTATTTAGAAACCAGTGACATCAAACAACGGGGGAGAAGATGGATGAGTTGAAACAATCACATTCAGCACTCACCCTATTAACATTATGATCATGGACTAATAAGTAAACAACAATGTGACACACACTAGTGAACTCAGGGCATAAAAGCATGATTAAGAAAAATATTGGGCCTGGCACAGACCCTGCAGTTGAACACAACTCCCGCACTTCATCCCACTGTGAAAACATCATGGCCAGAACCAATCTGTTTTGAGGATTTCCAATTGGTGCATCTAAGTGGGACCTCGTCACCTGCTTGGGCAGTGCATGAAACTATGGAAGCAGCTTCTGCTGCACCCTATATTGAATAAGGGTGTATGAAGACTGCTTCCTTCACCTCAGTAGGGACACCCTTTTTCCATCTCTGATGATTCTCAGTTGTCTTCTTGTCTATAGTATGCCAGCACTCCAAACAGTCCTTGGCATTATCCAGGGTAACAAAGTGCCATGACTCTTCCTCTGCCTCAACCCTCGGGCAAGCAGGTAAGAGCATCATATATTTTAATCTCTTCCCTCTTGAAAACCTCAAAGGTATGATGGTAATGCTGCATCACCTGTATAAAAGTCCAGAAAAAAAGAGCACCTTTCTATTCTTCAACATGTGTGGTTCGTGCATTCTTCCAGCTTGCAAAGTAGTATTTATGTCTCCAAAGTTAAGGAGAAATTCAAATATTGTCCTAGTAAGGGCGCTAGGGGTGAGACACTGGTGCCCTCTCTGGGCTTTCAAGCAAAAGAAGCATTTGCTGTGCAATCGGGCTCGCATTTGCGAGAGTTAGAGCTATAGGCGTTGTAAATGAAAATGTCTTTTGCCCATGGGTTTTGGTTTGAAGTGGGCTGGATGTTTGGACTTTGGAGTGGAATTATGTGGGTTGAATTGGGATTGTTATTTGTGGAATTGTGTTCGGTAGAATTGGGTGGTGTGTAGAATAATTATGTGGCATGGTGAATAGATTCGGGTGAGAGCTGCACAGAATAGATAGGGGCAGATTTACAAGAAAGTGACGCATCTGTAGAGATGCGTCACTTTCCCTGCGCCACACTGAGAAACCCTTGCGCCACCATGGATGCGCCGTATTTACAATACGGCGCACCATGGCGCAAGGATTGACAGATGCGTCAGAAATTCTGACGCATCTGTTGGGGCAAAAGTCACACATTGCTGGAGTTGTGTCGCAAGCACGTCGCAACTCCAGCAATGCTTTTTGAGGCCTACTCCCACTACACTGCGTCACTCCTTACGCCTGCTTCAAGCAGGCGTAAGGTTTTGACGCAGTGGCGTCCTAGAAGTGACGCAGTGAAATCTTGTAGATTTCACTGAGTCACTTTTATGAGGCCTTCCTGCGTGGGAACGCCCACCCTGCATACATTATACCTGACGCAGTTATAATGTGACGCAGGGCTTTACAACGTGGCGCATCTCCCTAGATGCGTCACGTTGTAAATAGGCCGCATTGTTTGCACCGCTGTTGCGTCAAAAAAGTGACGCAACTGCAGCGCAAAAGTCACGCAAGGGGCTTGTAAATCTGCCCCATAGAATGGAAGATAATGAGGGGAAAGTAGTTTGCGCATGAAGTGGTGAATGAATTCCAGACAAGAGGAGCAGAAAGAGTGTGTGAGAAAGAGAGAAAGAAGGTGAAAGCAGGCCACAGACACATAAAGAGGGTATGCCTGTGTACACACAATGCACCTAAAGAAGAGGAGGAGAGCGTGGGTTAGAGGGATGGAAATCTTGAAAAGGCACAGGAAAGAAACTGTGCTCGAAGACCTGAAGTGAACAAATATGAGAAAGGTGGGAAGAGTGCATGAGAGAGTGAGAGAGAGGTGTGAGAAAGAGTGCGAGAGAGAGAGGGACGAGTGAGAGGGGCACCCAGAGGGGGAGGCGAGAGGTGGGCCAGTGCACAGCACAAGGAGGTACAGGAAGGTAGCATGTGTGAGCAGGCATTATAGAGAGGAGATAGGGAGTGTGATGGTGGGATGAGAGGGGGTGGTGGAATTGTGCGATGAGAGGGGGTAGAGGGAGTGAGAGGGAGAGATGAGAGGGCTAGTGGGTGTGTTGAGGAGAGATTGGTTATATTGGAATTGTTTGTTGTGGAATTGTGTGGTGTGGGATTGTGCGGTGTGGTGTTGAGTTGTGTAGTGGAAATATGTGGCATGGTGTGCTGTGGAATTATGTGGATAGTAATTTAATGGTATTAAGTGTAAGTGGAGGACTTCATTTCGCAATGACACCACTTTCCAGTCCTGGACTTTTTCAGGCATGCTGGTCCAATTAATTGAATTCAGCTGAACGAAGACTACAACTCCCAGAATACACTGATTTGTGACCTGAAAGTATACATGATACCAGGAGAAAACACACTGACATAAGGACTTATAGTAATCCTACTCTTGGCAGAATAAAGGATGTAACGCCAAGATAAACTATATCCCTGAACAGGTGATAAAAAAGATAATTCAATTGCTTCTTAATGCACATGCTGAGAACACAGCATCCTCAAATTTCTCTAGATACTTGATAGCTGGTATTATTTCACATTTAATGGTGCATCTTCCTCCAAACTGCATACCAACATTATACACACAAGTCTTTGCAGTATGTGCATTGACCTACTGAGCAGTGTTACCAGCTGCGAGTTTTGAAGTCTGCACTTCTAGGAAATGGGTAAAAATAGGGTTCTGTGACCTAAGCAAAGCGCTTCAGTAAAAATCGGCAGAGGCTCGTTTAATTGTGCTCTTGTCCCATTAAGGAGGGAGGGCCGTCTGAGACACAAGCCTGGGCATGCCACCCTGCGCCCCCGCTTGTCTGCAGCAATGCTGCTTGAGAGCATATGTCATTGGTCTCACAGGACCAGCTGACATCCCCAGGCAGTCAGCTCACCTCTAGGTGAGTCTGGCAGCATATACCCACCAACTTGTTCCTCTGAGACCTTGCCAATTCTAATTTTATGTAAAGTATTGCAGAGACCAGTATATGACAAGGAGTGGGTAGGGAACAGCACTAGACAGCATTGATATATTAGATCACATATATTTACAATTCGTAACACAGACAGAATTACACGTTTTATGGTCAATTGCTGATGCTGGGATTAAAGCATAAATCCTCGCAGTACAAGATAAAACCCTAGGCCACCCCATATCTGCTACTGGGTGGGGATGTGGCACTATAGTCGGAGTTGCCGACTTTCTAACCAAGGAGCCTGCGATTTTGGGCAAATCACTTAATCTTTCTGTGCCAAAAAATGTGACCTTGTGTAATATTACTGGTGCTCATGTAAAGCGTTCCAAATCCTAGAGGTCGAGTTCGGCTATATAAAACTGCAAAAATACCTAGAATGGTTTTCTGAGCTGAGCGCGTTTTGTTTGCAAAGCCCTATGAGCCGCGGCAAACAAAAAACATAATTAACCCTAATCCATCAGACTGCACAATATCCCAGGATTTCTTGTGCCCATGTGCAACTTAAAGCTGAGGCTGCGCAGCATAAAGAAAACCCTCACCACTAAATAAATTCATCTTGCATTTTTACGGCGTGCACCTAACAAAGGACATCCTGGTGCTTAAGTCTTACTAAAGAAGGAACAATATGCACAGCGAGGCAGTCACTGCGGCTGTTGGTCGCTCACCTGTCAAAATGCGCTGAAAGTGTTGAAGAAGTTTAAGGCCTTGCGAACGAAGAAATCTGCCCACACTAAGGGCCTGATTACGACATTTGGCGGAGCGGAAGCGGGCGGTACGCCACCGCCACGCTCCCGCTATGCTAAAGCCGTGGTAGGGCCGCCCACCAGATGACGTGTTTCCTCCTGTCTGGAGGGCTTTTTCTGGCTTTCCCACGGTGGTGCCTCTAAAAATGGGCACTGCAATGGAAATGCCAAAAACAGTTCCTGCATGGCATGGACTGTTAAATCCGGTTCACTGACATAATATCGATGTTAAAAATAGCGATGACAAAAATATCGATGTAAAAATATAGAATGCAAAAATATCAACTCCCTATAGTTAAACAGGTAAGTACAAAAATATTGAATCAAAAATATTGAATCAAAAATATCGAATCAAAAATATCGAAGTAAAAAATAAAGATGTAAAATATCGATTAAAAAATATATATAAAATAAAATAAATTAAATATCAAATATTAATATTATTTTTAACAAAATTAATTAAATTTAATATACATTTTAACTAAATATAACAAATAAACGTAATTTAAAAAAATATAAACACACAAACATAATAATTTATACATATACATATATTTAACTATTATCTTTTTTTAATTTGTAAACTTAAAAATTATATAAAAATATATATATATATATCAAAATTTTAAAATTTAAAAAACATTCTATAATAAATTAAAACATTAAATTATTTAAAAAAAAAAAAAAACTTACATTTCGCAATACAATAAATGCAACAGTAGGGAAAATATTGGCTAGCAAAACATTTAAATTTACTATTCTAACTCCAGTGAGTGCGACAGTAGGGAAAGTGTTGGATAGCGGAGGGGTCAAAATTACTATTCCCACTCCAGTAAGACAAACAGTAGGGAAAGTGTTGGATAGCGGAGAGGAAAAAATAGTTTTTCCCACTCCCAAAAGTGCAACAGTAAGGAAAGTATTGGATAGCGAAGGGGTAAAAATTACTATTCCCACTCCAGTGAGTGCAACAGTAGGGAAAGTGTTGGATAGCGAAGGGGCAAAAATTACTATTCTCACTCCAAAGAGTGCAACAGTAGGGTAAGTGTTGGATAGCGGAGGGGTAAAAATTACTATTCCCACTCCAGTGAGTGCAAAAGTAGGGTAAGTGTTGGATAGCGGAGGAATAAAATTTACTATTCCAACTCCAGTGAGTGCAACAGTAGGGAAAATGTTGGATAGCGGAGGGGTAAAAATTACTATTCCCACTCCAGTGAGTGCAACAGTAGGGAAAGTGCTGGATAGCGGAGGGGTAAAAATTACTATTCCCACTCCAGTGAGTGCAAAAGTAGGGTAAGTGTTGGATAGCGGAGGAATACAATTTACTATTCCAACTCCAGTGAGTGCAACAGTAGGGAAAGTGCTGGATAGCGGAGGGGAAAAATTACTATTCCCACTCCAGTGAGTGCAACAGTAGGGAAAGTATTGGATAGCGGAGGGGTCAAAATTACTATTCCCACTCCAGTAAGTGCAACAGGAGGGAAAGTGTTGGATAGCGGAGGGCTAAAAATTACTATTCCCACTCCAATGAGTGCTACAGTAGAGAAAGTGCTGGATAGCGGAGGGGTAAAAATTACCATTCCCACTCCAGTGAGTGCAACAGTAGGGAAAGTATTGGATAGCACAGGGGTAAAAATTACTATTCCCACTCCAGTGAGTGCAACAGTAGGGAGAGTGCTGGATAGCGGAGGGGTAAAAATTACTATTCTCACTCCAAAGAGTGCAACAGTAGGGTAAGTGTTGGATAGCGGAGGGGTAAAAATTACTATTCCCACTCCAGTGAGTGCAAAAGTAGGGTAAGTGTTGGATAGCGGAGGAATAAAATTTACTATTCCAACTCCAGTGAGTGCAACAGTAGGGAAAATGTTGGATAGCGGAGGGGTAAAAATTACTATTCCCACTCCAGTGAGTGCAACAGTAGGGAAAGTGTTGGATAGCGGAGGGCTAAAAATTACTATTCCCACTCCAGTGAGTGCTACAGTAGAGAAAGTGCTGGATAGCAGAGGGGTAAAAATTACCATTCCCACTCCAGTGAGTGCAACAGTAGGGAAAGTATTGGATAGCACAGGGGTAAAAATTACTATTCCCACTCCAGTGAGTGCAACGGTAGGGAGAGTGCTGGATAGCGGAGGGGTAAAAATTACTATTCCCACTCCAGTGAGTGCAACAGTAGGGAAAGTGTTGGATAGCGGAGGGGTAAAAATTACTATTCCCACTCAGTGAGTGCAACAGTAGGGAAAGTGCTGGATAGTGGAGGGGTAAAATTACTATTCCCACTCCAGTGAGTGCAACAGTAGGGAAAGTGTTGGATAGTGGAGGGGCAATAATTACTATTCCAACTCCAGTGAGTGCAACAGTAGGGAAAGTGGTGGATAGCGGAGCGGTATAAATTACTATTCCCACTCCAGTGAGTGCAACATTAGGGAAAGTGTTGGAGAGCAGAGAAACACAAATTACTAATAACAGTTAAACAATAGAATTTTTTTAAAAATCACAAAAATAAACAATATTAAAAAAATATACGATTAAATATATTAAACATATAAAAAGAACACATATTATAATATAAATTACATATAACAAAAAGCTACAAATATTATATAAAATAACTTAAAAAATACATTTATAAACAATAATTATTTAAAAAGAGCAAATATTAACAAACAAAAAAATATTTAAAACATAAATGTATTGATTTTATTTCCTACCCTATAACACCACACCAATAAAAAACACTTCAAAAGTTTTATTTACATTTATTTCCATAATTAACATAATTAATAGTCAATTAAAAAAATATTTTTAATAAACAAATAATAAACATTCATTAAATGCACATGCTTTAACACTATAATATCCACAAAGCACTACAATTAATTACACAATTACCATAATTATTTTTTAATTAATTAATGTAAATTAACAACTAATTATTAATTCATCAATTAAAAATAAATTACTTCCCACCCTTCCCACCATTTACACCTATAAACACCACAACACACACCTAAAACTAATTACACAATAACCATAATTAATTACTAATTAATTATTTAAAATTAATTAACAACTAATTATTAATTCATCAATTAAAAATAAATTACTTCCCACCATTTACACCTTCCCACCACAACACACACCTAAAACTAATTACACAATTACCATAATTAATTTCCAATTAATTAATTAAAATTAATTAACAAATTATTAATTAATTCATAATAAATTACTTTACACATTTAACACTATAACATCTCAATTAAACAAATATTATTAAATAAAAATATTCAATACATTTAATATAATTAAATTACTTCCCACCCTATTCCCTAAAAACTAAAAACGCAAATTTCAAATAAAAAAAAAGAACAACTAAAGTTTTAACACATATGATAAAAATACAAACAATTCTTATTCAAAAATATACATCACATACATATAAAATATATACTAAAATACATAACATTAATAAAAAATCGATATTTTTAACAACTATATTTTTGCAAACAATATTAAACACTTTGATATTTTAAACATCGATATTACTTACCTAAATTCGATATTCTTGACCACGACTTTTTGTCTGTCGATATTTCTGACCCACAATATTTTTACCTCGATATTTGTGCAAGTCAATATTTTTGCATCGATATTCTGTCTCTGCACCGTTAAATCCATGCTGTGCAGGAACTGGTGGGCATCCACATGGCGTGAGGCACATGGGTGCCCTGTAAGGCCCCCTATGTTTCCTCTCTTCCACGGTTTTCATGACAGTGGAACCGCCATGAAAATCGTGGCAGAGAGGAAACTTGTAATATGCTTGGCGGGACCACGGCGCTCCTACCAAACATATTGCAGCCTCAAGACCGCCATGCCACTGCCAGGGAACGGCGGTTACCTGGCAGCGTCAGCAGTCCATGGCGGTCTGACCGCCCAAGTCTTAATGGGGCAGTCAGACTGCAGGTGCGCAATGGCTGGACCGCCACCACCACGCCACAACAAGTCTGGCAGTCCTCGGACCGCCAGACTAGTAATCTGGCCCTTAGTATACACTATGATTTCTGAAAGCTCTTACCGTGAGGAAATCCAGAGCGCGGGTCTTCCTCTCCCATGGTGTCTTTACTGGACATAGCTAACGAGATCGGGTGTTCGCTATCCAGAGTGGCTGCGGCTTACACACCTAACACATGGGAAATGCCACACATAATCGACCCTAACAGCTGTGGGATTAAGTAGAAGGATTACTAGATTTATGGAGCCATTGTAAAGTAGTGTTAAAATTCTGAATAATTAATATTGAGTAAATGCTGCATTCAGAAAAGTTGGCGTTACAAAAACGAAGCAAACAATCGTACAATACGCAAACTCCAGAGTGACCCATACATAATATTACGCCAACAAAGAGGTACCGTCTCACCACTTTGGTGCCTCACAAACGAGTCTCAGCTGATAACATGAATTTGGTTTCAGTATTCAGTACACCCATTCAAAACACCCCATTGCTGTATGTCACGTCCTACCATGCACCTGGGAAAGCCAAAATGGTGACTCCTGCAAATGCTTCAAGTTTGCCCTTGTTCCATAATGGAGGAATACAGGTTGTCAGCACTCTTCTTGCTTTGGGGATATGAAATAGCATAAAGCGATATCCACAAGCCAGCGCCCACCTCCTAACACCACATTTCTCTGTAATCAAGGGAATGTCTTTCCCATGAGCTCACAATAGGCGCTCAGGGAAACAAAAGTGAGGATGGTGTTAAGGGTGGTTGCATGGTGGAAGGATAACTCAGTGAGGAAAACGAGACAAATCCCTAAACAATTCTGATTGTTTTGGAGAGAGAGGATTTGGAATAACAGTCAGAGCTGCTGACTTTAGAACTTGCAGAACAGGGTTCGAGTCTCTGCATTGTCTTTCCCCGTGCCTTCCAAAAATAAAATGCTGGGACAGTGATGAAAGCCAACAAAATGCTGCCATTTGTTGGTGCCTTAATGTTATTTTAAAGGGGATCTTGACGGAAAAAAAACAAGATTGTTTGTTATCACTCCTTAAGGCACATCACATAGATGGGCCAGGTGAGCTCTTTTCACTGCTGCTGTCTTGTGAATAATGGGGAGGAGAGCAAGCATCTGTAAAAGATAAAGCGAAGCATCCATGAAGAGGGCGCTCGCTGAGCCAGGAAAACCTATGCACTCTGCAACAAAACAATAAGAGTGCGCGAACACAACTGAGGAGCAAGCCGGCGCACAAAGTAATCAAAACACAAACACTTAACACGAGCAAAGGCAGGCCAACAAAAAAAAGAATGCTCTCAAAGTATCCTAAATAACCTGAAGAGTAATTGCACATGTAAGAGGGGTAGTCCTCATGGAAGGATACAAAAGTCCAAAAGGAGGGACTACTAAGCGTATTCACCAAACAAAAGCTGGCATTTACAAAGGACAGTAAGAGGAACCAATAAAAAAGATGGGCAGTGCTTGAAGCTCATATTGTAAATACAGCATTTCTTGAAGAGACAGCACGCATGCGCTGCCTAGGCGAGACCTAAAAAAGCTGAATTACACATCGGTAATTCTGTGACCACCCTTTCAGATGTCCATGCTCTGCGCCTCAGATCGTCTGGCACCTAAATTATACAAACTTTGTTATGCCTAGAGTGGCCTTGTGCATCCTCCACACAAGATGATAGTTGCAAAGATTTAGCCTGGAGTCTTGACACTCCAACTTTCAATGTTTTCACTGAAATTCTTGCTGGGAGGAGAGTAAACTACCCCCCATCCTCACCCATACACTGCACTCTCTGGCCACCTGGTGGAACATGGTGGATTTGATCTGCAATTTAGGAATCACTAAAAGGATCCATTACAAACATGTACGATTATACAAATTAATAGGATCCTTAAAATCAGATCAAAAGATAGTTGAGGCAATATTCGCCATAATGCTTGCTACATTTAAGCACGGCTGCTCATGTACTCTGATTTCCCTGCAATAGGCGGATAAATGCCTTCTACATTAGGCCGTGCCTATTTTCATATATAGAAGCCAATGGACTTGTATTCCATTTTTGGTTTAATCACCAGATAAATGTTTTACCTCATTTAGCATTTGCTATAAGACCAGTTTGCTCTTCATATCACTATTACTGATTTCAAGTACATTGTGTTTTCTGTCTATGGCATATTATTATTTATGCTTAGACTGTTTTTCCTTTCTGTGAAAGTTAGTTATATTTAGCTGCATCCGTTTCAATGGAAAATGATGATGGTTTCATTTCTGTGCAATCTAACCTAAAACTTCATTAAATAGTTTGTCTTCAGGATTGAGGTACTTCCTTAATTAAGAGCCTTAACATGTTTTTGATCGTCTTGAAAATCTTACATCAATGCCCTGGGCTGTGATGGCTAATGAAATAGAAAGAAATAGAAGGCTCCAAGTGTTTGGGCTCTAAGGAAGTAGAATAGATGAATAGAGCATCTTGTTTGTGAAGATATACTGCTTCAATGCCAGGCAAGAACTGAAGCGCACACATCTCAATGTGATTTATAGTCACTGCACGTGAGACCAACAGTTAACTTTTATATTACATTCAACTACGATCATGGTTATGCTGAAAGCATATAACAGAAACCTGCAAGTATATAGGAAGGAAACAGTGTCACTAAATAAGCAAGCTAATCCTAAACCAATACAAAACATTGGAAAGCATTACAGTCTTTAATTTGAAATTAGAGGCTGGAACAGTAGTGGCATGTAATGTGCAGCAGGGGCAGGGTCACAAAGCACACACACACTCTTTCCCAAGGGCATACACTTACATACAGCAAATACACATGTGCCCACACAAATACACATTCACATATACACACATGCATCCACCCAACAAAACTGGGCCACATTGGTGGTCTCAGGTGCCAGGAGGGAAGTATCGGGGAAACAATAGAGTAGCAGGGGCAGGGTAGGGTACCCTAATCCCCTGGCCCTAGTGGGGGGACCCAGAAGCACCACCCCTGGGGTAAAATAGACATTTCTTTTTTTTAGGCCGTCGGTCCTGCTGTACTCTCATAAGAAATTTTGATCGGGCCCCTGTATGGTCCTGCTGGACTACTGAGGAAGCCAGTGTAACTCATGTATCACCACAGGTGTCCCGCGGGACTAACAGATTTTTTTTTTTTAAAGGACGAATGTGGAGAGGGAGTCCGTGAGATGTTGGCTGCTCACAAGGGCTGGATTGCCTGCGGGCGTTGGGTGCAGGGCTTTGCTGTGGGCCAAGCGCTGAGACAACCCACACCGCTCACAGCCGAAGACTTAGGGGCCGATTCCGATCTGGGTCGGGAAGCTCTCCGACCGATCCGGATTGTTTTCCGACCGAGCCGGACCCCTGCAGTCTGACCGAGCGAGTACGATGCGGCCGTATGCTGCCGGACTCGGTTCCGTCGGGCTCCTATTGAAGTCAATGGGAGCCGGTCGTATGACGCGTACATGGGCTCCCATTGACTCAATGGGTACGTTGCGCACAAGGGGGCCCCCTGTAGTGGGTACGCGTTGGTGCCATCCGCACCGTACACACATGTGTCTGACCCGTAAGGCTACGGGTGAAGGGGGGTCCGGCACGGATCCCCGAAGTCCGCTTCCGAGAGCTTTTTTGTGTCGGAGGCTCCGACTCGATCCGGCTGTCCGGATCGTGCATCGTACTGGCTCGGTCGTAAAACGTCTACATTGCGCGGTACGAATCGAGTGCGAACGAGTCGGACGGAGCGGTTCGCACCCGGAAACGAGTCGGTCGGCGATTTTGCGTTCAATCGCATCGTACTTGGGCGTCCGGACCTCAGTACGACTCGGTCGGAAACAAAGCCTCCGACTCAGATCCGGTAAAGCCGAATCCGATTCGGAGCACTACCGACCGAGATCGGAATCGACCCCTATGTGTGGTGGGGGCTTGGCTGCCCACAGGGAGTTAGCCACAAAGCCAACCACAGGAATGCCCTCCAGCCAACCCAACACAGTGCACAGTCAAAGGCCTTGTGTGGTGCATTGGCTGCCAGCGGCTGTGAGGTATGGTAATAATATCTAACTTTACTCTTTTTTTAGAACAAAATAGAAATTCACTGAATAAAAACAAAGGTTAAAGTTATGTTGTAGTTTGGTGAAAAAGTCAGCCATACATCACATTTTAAACACAAAAAAACACTGAAATTAACAAGTTAAAGTTTACTAAGCTAACTATAATGTCATACAGCTTATAGTTCCCCAAGTAAAACTGTGCGTTTGTTGGACAACATAAATGCCAGAACTGTGCTAGACGGATTCCATGTACACCATCCGGATATCTTAGCCTAAGTCCTGCTAGCTCACAGTGCACCATCTGTACCCCTAACCTGACAAGGTAACAAATGGATTGTGCAACCTCAGAACATGACAACCCTGAATCCCCAAGGAAATCATGGTAACAGTTCTAAAACCTTTTCATTTGGTTCCTCATGCATACCCAAAGAGATACACAAGAAATAGACACTATGGGCCCGGACTTTAGTCCGCCCGCCATCCCAGTGGAAACGGGACCGGCCGCCAGACATGCGGCGGTCCCGCACCCCTTATTAGGATGTGACCGCCACCCTGGCAGTCGCATTCTGCATATTTGACATTGCGGCAGGTGCTGCTTACAGCAGCACCCACCGCAATGCCAAATGAGCATGTTGTGCATTCCCATGCACAACGTCGCAGGCACCGCGTGGTGCCTGCCACCTTGTACATGGAACTGCAGGGGGGTACCATGGGTACCCCCCAAGTGCACCCCCCACACCCCCTGGGGGCCCACAACGGGCCCCCAAAGCACATCTCCGCCAGTCTTTCCATGGCGGCATTGCCGCCATCGAAAGGCCTTTTGAGACACACATCCTGATATGGATGGCACCATATCAGGCCCCAATTCCGCCTGTCCGGCAATCGGAACGATTGCCGACCGGCGGAAAAGCGGCGGACGCACTTTGCGTCCGCCGCGGTTCCCCCCGCCATTGTAATATGGCAGGGGTAAATCGGGTAGAGATGGCGGGCAGGTCGCCACCGCCTGGCTGGCGATGGCGATCCGCCCGACATCATAATCACCCCCTATGTAGTTTGAATATTTATTGAAGCATTGTGATTCTTGAGTAAAATATGTGCGCTGCAATAATCATTAGAAGGAAACAGAATAACATCATTAGCATTATGAGAATGGTGAAAAAGATAAACAGTTCAATCATTTTGCTGGTACAGATTATATGAGTGCATATAAGCACTGTAATATATTGTACTCCTATCTATCGCTACCTAACCTAGTGTGCCTAGGTTGGGTGAATCTGCTAAATTCCTGTAGGGTGATCTAACTCCCCTGTTACCTGTGGGTAAATGTCATCAGGCTTCCCATCTTGGTGGAGAGTTGGGCAGCACCCCTCACAAGAGTTAGACAGGAATCAGCTGGGCTGGAATTCCGGAATGTGGAGACCTCCTAGTGCCAGCGAAATGCTCCTTTAACTAAACAAGGATGTAATGCTGTTTATATGATAAACATCACCCATGTTGCCATGCCGAAGTCCCAGTCAGCCCGCAATTGTTGATTCTATTGTGATAGCTCTGTCACCGAACAGATGATAATAACAACATTTTGCATAGTAAACTTAGCCCTTGTACAGGATGTTTAAGGTATTGTGATAATATGCCTACGAAGTGGAAATGTAAGCAATGCTGTTTCAGAGGATATTATCCTGCACAGGCAATAAAATGTGTCAAAAGTTATTGTGTTTAAAAAAAAGAAGGCAACTTCAAAAAGTGAGCATGTACCATGGTGGTGTTCCGACTCAGGCCTAATGTAACCACATGACAATAACGTGCGCCTCTGCCTTGCCCTGCTCATGACCTCACATATCACATCACCCATGACAAGTTCAATGACATAATTGATGACATCATTGCTGACATTTCAAATGACATCATTGATGATACAACAGCTGATATCACTGTTGATATCATCGAACCCACTGCTGTTCAAATTACTCTGTAAATTAGTACAGGATTTCAGATATTAAATTAAGTACTAAATGACACAGAGTCATGTGAACCATAAATTGCCATTCACATACACAAGCTCCCATAGGTGAACCAAGGGCATCCTACGCACAGGCTTCGCCCTATACCGAACACTTTGTGAATAGCCAAATTCATGTGGGCAATCAACCAGAAACAAGTGTGCAAGGATGTGCTGCAGCACTGAATCCTTCGCTGACCTCTCATGGTCAATCAATAACACATGAGTGGGAAAGTACTTATAGTGAACAGTTTTCACCCTGTGCAGAACCACTCCACGGAGGGCCCACTTCTACCTACCCAAAGCCCCTTAGCTACTAAAGACACTACAAAGGCACAGCCTTCACCCTGTACAGAACAGTTTGCATGTAGCCAACCTCTTTTGGGCAATCAAGCCCACCGGTGGTGGGCAATTACCTGGTGTGTACAGTCTTCACTCCTATGCACACCTTTTCCATGCAGAGAAAACCACCTCCAGACACTCAAGGCAATTTGGAAAGTAAGCACCTAAGTTATACAACTTCCCCCTGTTATAT
>CAWUFW010026094.1:0-36974 GCA_963921515.1 Calotriton arnoldi | reverse complement strand
AAAGGGAGAGGCATCACTCAAAACCTTTTCATTAAGATTAAAAGTTGAAGGTTAACATCTCCTATTCTCAACCACGCTTACCTCAACAAGAGAAGTTGAATTTATCCCACGAGTTCCTGTCAAACCCGAAGCAATCCTATGTTTGCGTGTCCCCACCGCTACGAATTTAAACAACTCTATCTGACCTGAGTGAGTGACATCATGCGTTCAGAACGTGCACAGCATAGAAATAGAAATAGAACAGGAGTACAAAAGAAAATACAAGATCGGCAGACATCTTAATGCATATTTTCCACTTAACAAAAACTCCACAATAATATATAATACAGCCTGGATCATTTCAATTATATGAGCATGAATAAAACATCTGTTATTTGTAAACTATTTTTGTTCGGCAATGTCCATTCAATGAAACTTAATAAAATCTCTTCTCATTCTTGTTACGATTAACTTCTCAATTTAAGTATATTAATACTTTCCAAATGTCCTTATCTTGAATACAATCCACAGTCATTACAAACATATATTAATCATTTATACAATAAGAATAAAATAATATGCATGACGATATGAAACTGAATCCAAAAATCTTCCATATGTTTTCTGACTGACACTAAATTGTCATTTAAGAACGTACACCTTACTGCTCCTTCATTACTTCCTTATCCTGAACTAACATCTCACTATTCTATAATCTATACCTAAATACAAAATAATATAAAATACAATATGATGTGATCATAAAAAACTTGACTTTGCTTGTGTTATGAACAAAAATAAAAACAAATGCCCTAATATTATGCGTCCTATCCTCTAGATCACAACTCCATCCCTCAATAAAGTATTACATCATAGGTAACATGATAATTCCAGCTTATCATTAAGACCCTTCGGGGTCAGAGTATCCAAATACCGTATCCAGAATGTTTCACGTTGTGTGATAAGTTTTGTCATGTCCTTGTCTTTACGACTCATAACCATTTCCAATATGGTGAAACGAAGTTGAGCAATGCTGTGGTGAAAGTCATTCCAGTGAGTTGCTAATGGGGAAGTGCTAGCCTTCGTTCTGATCCTGCTCTTGTGTTCAGTTATGCGCGTGCGTAGTGATCTTTCTGTCTTACCCACATAGTAAAGGCCGCATGGACAACGTATAGCATAAATGACATTTTGTGAATTGCAATTGGCTGTGAACAACAGCTTAACAGGTTTACCTGACCATGGGTGAGAAATAACTGTACCAGAAAGCACATTGTTACAGTGTGAGCAGTTGTAACATTTTTGCATTCCCTTATGCTCACCAACTTTACTGATTTCTTTTTTCTTGAGTATTTCCCTGATATTGTTTGATCTCTTGTAAGCTAAAATGGGAGGTTCTCTAAAAAGGCCGCAAAAATCAGGTTCAGTCTGCAAAAGTTCCCAACGATTCCGAATTACTTTCTCAATGGCTGTTGCCTGGGTAGAAAAAGTGGATACAAATACTTCTCTGCTCATATCAGTTTTAATTTTTTTAACTAGTAAATCACATCTGGAGATACCTTCTGCCCGTGTGGCAGCAGCTTCAACAAGTTCATTAGGATATCCTCGTTCAAGAAAATTTCTTTTGAATTATTGCAAAGATGCTAAATATTGACTGTCATTAGATGAAATGCGTTTAATGCGCAAAAATTGCGAAAAAGGAAGATGTTTTTTAAAGATTCGGGGTGAAAACTCGTATACTGTAAACAATTGTTGCGATCTGTGGGTTTGGTGAAAACCTTAGTGGAAATGTCTACACCATCCAATTCAACATTTACATCCAAATATGAGGTATTCTGACTGTTCATCAAATGAGTGAAGTGAATCCTAGGATTCTTGTCATTCAGTTGCTCTAGTTTTGCCATCAGTTCCTGCGAAGTACCTCGCCATATGATAAATATATCGTCGATAAATCGACGGTACATTATCAAATGTTCCAACCACGTGGGATCACTTAACATGTGCTCTCTTTCGAATTTCATCATGTAAATATTTGCATAACTGGGGGCCCCTGGAAAACCCATAGAGGTACCAGTCGTTTGTAAAAAATATCTGTCTTGCCACTTAAAGTAACTATGAAAAAGACAGAACTGTAAAAGTTCCAAAAGGAAAACTTTATTGGCCTGTATCTCATTCTGTTGGAGAAGAGCCCATTCAACTGCCTCAATTCCCTCATGGTGTGGTATAGACGTATATAATGACACCACGTCTACTGTGCATAGCCATATTTCTTCTCCTGTAGGTAGTTCAAGGTCACCTAAAAGCTTCAGAAAATGCGTTGTGTCCTGTACATACGTAGAACCTGCCTGTACTATTGGTTGAAGAAAAGTATCTAAGTACTGCCCTAGTGGCTCATGAATCGATCCGCAACCTGAAACAATCGGACGGAACGGTGGGTCCTTTACATGCTTGTGAATTTTTGGTAACATGTAGATCTCTGGTCTACGGGGAAACCTAGAAAATAAAAATTCAACCGTTTTATCAGAAATCCAACCCATGTCTTCAGCATGTGATAACATTTTGAAAAGAGTTTCTTGAAACTCAGAAGTAGGGTCTTGAATCATTGGTAAATATGTGGTGTCATCTGATAACATCAATTCCACTTTAGCATCATAAAAGGTCCGGTCCATAACCACCAGTGCTCCTTCCTTATCAGCTGGGGAGAAGATGATGGATTTGTTTGCTCGTAAGGCCCTGAGTGCCTTCCTATCAGTGAGTGTTAAATTGTGCTTTTTTTTGGAGGGGGCTGATAACTGTGATAGATCTTTTTTCACTAGAGTCTCAAAGGAATCTAAGACTTTATGTGAAATCGGGGACATAAACGTACTTTTGGGCCTGAATTCCTTAACTTCAGGTATGTCCAAATCTGTCTGTGTACTTTCTTTATTAGAAAAGAAGTATCGTAATCTCAACTTTCTCATGAATCTGTATAAGTCTATCTCTGTGTTCATTGTCTTGGTGTGATAGGTGGGTACAAAACTAATTCCTTTGTTCAAAACTCCAATTTGTGATTGAGTAAGCTGAACGGACGAAATGTTTACTACTAATGTTTCTTCTGTCTTCGACCTGTGGTCGATTTTGCCGCGTCCGCGGCCTCTACGGGTTTTGCTGCATCGGATTGTGCCGTTACTTGCCCTTGGGGTGGGTTGTTGGCCGCTGGGCTGATTTCTAAAAAAGACACTTTAGGTGTAGATGTCACTGAACTCTCTGTCTGCGATGTACCCGAGGTTGATGGAACAGGTGCCCTTGTGATACGAGTGTCATTAACCGATGCTAGGCTCTCTTCAGACGAAGTTGTTCCAGATCTATAATAAGTACGTTTTTGTGCATATACTTCTGCCCATGAATATACTTCGTCTAATTTGTAATCTATGGTATCCCTCCTAAACTTCCGAATCTTCCGCTCATGAATTTCTTTAGCATAAACATCTAACTTGGTATTGATTTCCTCTAAGGTTGTCACCCAGTTTTCTGCCTCCATCCGTTGTTTAACATTATCTTGGAGCTCCCTGATCTCTTGTTCCAGACCTACTAAAACTGCCGATAACTCTTCTACTATTAAAAGAATAAGATCCAGTGAACATTTGTTAAGAATAGAGTACCATCTATCCATAAACTTTTTATTTGCTTTAAACATCATTGGTTTTAATGGAAGCCTTAACCCTCTGGGTATCCTGCTGGCTAAGTTGGTGTGCGTACTCTGAGGTGGTTCCACCCAACCACCTATTCAATATAGAAAAAACACACTAGGACAATCGGTTTATGTATGATAACATTGTGTATTTTTGCGTATATCATTGCATATGATTAATAATTTCACATTGTGTTACAACACTCACAGCGTGAGTGCATTAGGTAGTGCGCGCTCTGTCTAAGACTTAAGTCCTTTTTTTTTTTTTATTTGTGCATAATTATGCAATCATATATATAAACAATCATTATAATACATTGATGAGAAAACATCACATATGTCAAAAATGAAAAGAGGGACAAAGTATAAGAATTATGCACATTTTATCCGTTTAATCCACCCACCCCCCACCCCTTCTACTCTTAGCCCCTCCCACCCCACCCATGAGGAGTTGGACTCATTTACTTAACTAATGATTTCTCGAGCCATGTAGTCAGTGGTGCCCAAATTTTTAGGCCTTTAGATCTGGCCCGCACTCCCCTTTTTGCATATATAGCCTTCTCAAAGTTATAGTTCGCCAGCAACCGAGAAAACCATTGATGATAGACAGGGGGGTTTGGGTCCAGCCACGCCGAAGCCAGGCATAAACGTAGTATCGCCATACCAATAAACACAAATTTTTCACCTGGCTTCCCTTGTATTTGTGAGTCTACACCAAGTCCAATCAGAGACGAGGAGAGGAGATAACCGACCCCTAATACCTCTTTAAAAAAATTAGAGATTTCCTGTTTCAAGCTATTTAGAGAATTACATGAGCAAAACATGTGATCTAAATCTGCCTGAAATAACGCACATCGGGGACATAGAGTTCCTTTACCTGTCCCCCACTTAGAATTTTTTTTGGGGGTATAATAAAGTGAAAAGCAGGATTTATAATATTGTGCCTGAAGCCGAGCCGGAATTAAGATTTTCTGCGCCAATTCAGCTGAATAGAAAAATAAATTTTCCTGTATACCTATCTCTATTTTCCATTTTGCTGCTCGTGTCTCCATATCATCCGGCATTAATGAATTAAAAAAGCTATAAACGTCCCCAATAGAGAGCAGTCTATTTTTCCTTAATCTATCTATCATATAGTTATTGGTAAAACCAATTGGGCCTCCTCCTTTTTTAGATAGAAAATCTCGAATTTGAAGATATTTATAAAAATCTCTCCAGTCTAAGTTGTATGTCTCTTTAAGATTATCAAAACTAACTATATCGGTTAAAGAATAGAAATCGCCGAGCTTAGACAGTCCGGCATCACACCATCTTTTAATAATAGGGCCTTTAAAAATTTCTGGCAAATTGGGGTTATTACTGATCGGTGTGTAGTGACTAAATCGACCCAGCCCTAACAATTTCCGAGTCAATCTCAGGATCCTATACCCACCGATTAATGATTTAAAACGGACCTTCTTGTAGTGACTATCATTCACAAATCTCCATAGCCAGCCCCATGCGTCTTTACCCATTATGAGTTCTATAGGTGTCGGTATTTCCTCCATGTTACTATCTCTTGGCTTTTCCGAAATCAGAGTTATATTAAATAATAAGGTAGTGGCCCAATAATATAATCTTATATTTGGTAAAGCCAGCCCTCCCCTGTCTCTTGACAAAGATAAAAATTTATATGCTCTCCTAGGCTTTTCATATGCCCAAATGAAGCGAGAAAATAGCTCTTCAATTTTTTTCAAACAGATAGTGGGAAATTCTAAAGGAATTGCCCTTAAAAAATATAAAAATTTGGGGGAAAAAAGCATTTTAATTATATTGCATCTGCCGATGATCGATAGGTGTAAATTATGTAGTCTCATTAATTAAATTTTTTTTTAGCGATCAAGGGGTCGATATTACCATCAACAATTTTATCGACGTTAGCTAGAATATCAACTCCGAGATATGTGGCCTTTTCCACTTGCCTAGTATTGTTAACCATGCTGACATTATTGCAAACTATTTGGGTTTTGGTACTATTAAGAGAATACCCCGAGAGTTGTCCAAATCTCGCTGCTTCTGCCTCTATCACAGCTATAGCTACTTCAGGATCAGGGGTGACTATCGCAATGTCGTCAGCATAAGCCAAGGTTTTAGTTTTCCCACCCCGAGATACGATAGGTCTAATACTCCTGTTAGTTTCCAATTGCCGCAGAAAGGGGTCTATATAGAGAGCAAACAGCAGCGGAGAGCTCGGGCAACCCTGCCGGGTACCCCTAGTTATTTCAAATGAGTCTGTAAGAGCCCCATTTACAAAAAGTCTCGCACTGGGATGGAAATAAAGCATCTTAAAAGCAAGTATTAGCTTTTTACCTATTCCGACCCTTGACAGGGTCTCCCAAAGAAAAAACCAGGAGACCCTATCAAAGGCTTTTTCAGCATCCAGCAATATAAGTGCTATTGGCTCACTGGAGATATTAGCAGCATCAAATAGTGAGATAACTCTTCTGGTATGATCAGTCGTGCCACGTCCTGGTATAAAACCATGTTGGCGAGGTGAGACAACCTTGTGAACAACAGCTGCTAAACGAGTGGCAAGAATAGATCTTGCTGTCAGCATTGATCAATGTAATGGGGCGATAAGAGCCAGGTTCCAGTGGTGATTTATGTTTTTTAAGAAAAATGATAATTTTAGCCTGTGTCCAAGACTGCGGTGGTTTGCCCCCTTCAAATACATGCAACATTAATTGTAGCATCCATTCTTTCAATTGTGTGGCAAATTTTTTATAAAACTCTAGGGGTATATTATCTAAACCTGTGGCTTTACCACTCGGAAGGCTATTAATACAAAGCAAAATATCCACCCACTGAGGGAGTTCCTCAAGTTGCTGCTGTTCCTCTTGTGAAAATTGTACTACTGGACTTTGATTAAGATATGAAGTAACATTTCCCAAATGTTCAAGAATATCCTCATGATATAGACTTTTGTAGTATGAATAAAATACCATACGAATACCCTCTGGATCTACGGTTCTCCCTCTAACAGGATCATTAATCTCAGCTATTATATTCCGGGTTGTTCTTTGCCTGGCTCTAGTTGCGAGGTGGTGCCCTACCTGCTCACTACATTCATATGCCTTCTCACGCCACACAATTAACCTATCTGCAGCTCTCTTGGCTATCATTTCAAGAATTGTTGACCTAGCTACCATCACTTTTAAATGTGCTTCTGAAGCATCTCCGCCCTGCTGAAGTGCTACAATCAAATCTTCTTCTGCGGCAGCCAGGCTACCTTGCATATCATTGAGCGAGTGTAGCCTTTCTTTATTCATAGTTAGCGAAAAGCTCAATGTCTCCCCCCGTATTCCAGCTTTAAATGTGTCCCAGCACTTCCTATATTCTCCTTAAAAAATTGGGGTATCCACCTCCTCATATGCTCACAATATTTCTCATTCAACAATAGCGAACGTTCGAAACTCCAATTAGATTTACCCATATTTCTAGACCCCCACCCCTTAAGTTCTATTATTAAAGGATTGTGGTCGGCCAATATGCGTGGAGCTTTCTCAATCGAACACGCATGAAGAATAGTGCGCGATACTAAGAAAAAATCTAATCTTGCATGCTTGTTATGTGGAAAAGAAAAATATGTAAAACCCGGGTCCATGGGATTCTGCCAATTCCAGACATCAGAAAGTGCTTGTTCACAACATAGAGTCCTCAAAGCTCTAAAAACCTTGGGTTTCCGACCATTATAGACCCAGCCATTATCAAAGGCAATATTTTGGCTGGCAGGCAGATTTATATTTAAATCCCCAAATATGATTATGGGTAGCGGCCAAGTAGCTAATTCATTATTTATATAATCAAATACGGTTGGATCGTCTAGAGTGCTACCGTAAATAGTACAAATTGTGATTGGGTCCCCATTGTCCCTACGACATTCTGTAATTACCCATCGCCCATTCTGATCAGCTATTGTTCAGGTAAATTGAATAGCGCGATTAATTGTCAGAATTGCTACCCCCCGCGTCTTTGAATTCTGGGTCGTGGCCCCCACCAATGTATAACCAAGTGTTTCCAGCAAGTGTATCTGTGTTCTTTCGATATGCGTTTCCTGCATGCAGATAACATCAGCTTTTAACAATCGTAGCCCTGCCGCAGTATTCCGCTGTTTTTTTAAATCGATAAGGCCACAGATATTGATTGACGCTATACGCAGTTTACTCATTAATGATAGCAGTCTGCAACCATAAAAGGAGAATCAAAATATCTAAGACCAACTCCCAGAGTACCAACCCCTTCCCCCCCTTTCCCCCCTTAACCCTAACCCAACCAGGATCACCACCTATCACTGAGGTTACCTGGCGCGGCCTGCGCCAGGATAATGGAGTCTGAGCAGTCGTGACCCGTACCCCCCCGCGGTCCGATCCTTCACCCTTCACTTTTATTATCCTGTTCAATTCACAGTGATAATCCCCTTTCTTCCTTCTCTTTCTCCTCTTCTGTTACATTCTATCTTGAAAGCAATCATGCTCTTAAAAAAAAGCCCAGTTTCATTGATAAATAAATCTTTAGAGAGAAAAAGACCACCCAGAGAGAAATAGAAGCTCAAAGTCAGAACCTGTATCCAATATCCGCTTCACCTAGTGAAAAATTCTTCTTAAGTCTCATTTTATCTTATTTGTGGCTTGTGATCTCTCGCAAATACACTTGAGCCTGGATTTCAGAGGCAAAACTACGCGTGACTCCCTTAAATATGACCTTTAGGCGTGCAGGATTCTGGAGATAGACTGTAGCACCCAGTTGTTGAAATGGCGCAAAGAGTTGTCTCATCCTCCATCTGCGCTCCACAGTGGCATGAGCAAAGTCAGGCCGAGTAAAAAATGTAATACCATTAAATTCTTTTTTGTTTGCAGGCCTTGCAAGATCATAGAGCAGCTGTCGCAGGAGAAAATTGCCAAAGTAGATCAACATAGCTCGTGGGTATTGTGAGGAGGAGGAAGAGGTAGGTCGCTTAGAGAGTGTTAGTGGAAAGCGATGGACTCGCTGTAGTTCCTTATCCCAATCCCAAGAATGTAAATCCGGGAAGGCTCCCTTAAAGAGTGTAATCATGAAAGCCTTAGGGTCATTTCCCTCCACTCCCTCCGGGATCCCAAGAACGCGAAGGTTGTTGCGACGTAGCCGATTTTCTTGCTCCTCGACTTTGAGCATAAGATCTTTAACTATGCCATCATGTTCCTCTCCTTGCGTTTTCAAGATAGCAGTGTCTTTCTCAAGGTTTTTGGTGCGTACCTCGACTGAAGCCATTCGATCTGCAATTTCAACGCATGTCTTGCCCACTTTCCTTATGGTGCCTTGAAGTTTCTGTGTTGCGAGGCGCGATCTTCGGCTATCAATCTTGACCTCCTCTTGAAAATTCTTAATGGATTGTAGCACTTCTGTCAAGGTAGGTTCCCCTTTTGAAGCAGTTGCCCCATCAGCAGAGCTTCCTGGGGGTGTATAGTTCTCTCTTGAACACATCGTTGGCTCTGTCAGAGCTGATAATTGCGAAGCGGAGTAGTCCCATCTGAGATCCATCGAACTGCCCTGATCTAAAGTCTCGCATTTCTTATGTCGACTGGATCTCTTTTTCAAGAATTTTTTCCCCTGCGTAGAAGCTTTCACAAATAGTTCTGAATCTGTGCTGCTACCCCAGTTCTGACTTCCGCCTTCACTAGCAATGGATACACTTCCATCCGAAATTTCAGATTCATCTGTAAGTGAGTAAAATGTATCTATGTTGTCAGGTGTTTTGGGCGGGAGAGCCAGCATATCCTTATTTATTAAATTGCTTTTCTCTGCAACAATAACATTGTGAGTTTGTGGATTTGATAGTTCATCAATGGGTCGCGGTATTGGCAGTTTATAGCTATTATCTTCCTGAGCAATTCCCACACTGGTGACTGGGCTAGAGTGTGAAATTGGTGCTTTAATTTCCATCGCACTTTCTAAAGGCGGCACAGACTCTTTGAGACCCATCTGGTCAACCGGGCCCTCTGTTTGAACCACTTCTCCCAGCACCACAGTATGCATTTTCCCATCAATTGGAGCAAATATGTTAGTAATGAGTGGTTGTCCACCCTGCAGGTTTTGACCGCTATCTGTACTTTTAGAATTCTTCCTTTGTATTTTTTTTTGCTTAACTATCCGTTCAGTTTTTTCTACAGAATTGGCTTTTTCGCTTTGTTCCCTGTTTTTCGCTCCCCGTGTGTCAAGACGCTTCTGGCGGCTTTCAGCTGCTACCAGATTAGGCTGTAAGAGTTCTTCCCCCTGTGGACCTGGAGGTAATGTGCTTTTGCCTTTGCTCACTTTTGCTCCCCGCCCTGCCATCCTTACTTGTTCAGTATGCTGGATACAGATACAATGTGTCCTCGATGCCCTAAATGCTGTCCGGAGAACCCCGCCGCTCCTGTGATTCACCTTCCTTTCCCGCGCGCACGGCAGGATTCTGTAGATCGCAGAACAAACAACCAGCGCCACGGGGGGGTCCCACCGCAGGGCAGCAAAACCGGAGGATGCAGGAGCGGAGTGAGCTGGGAGCGCTGTAAACCTGGAAAGATGCTTCAGCGTTGCAGAGATCGGTATTGCTTGTTTTGCCCGGCGATCATCAAATACTGACGGTATTGAAGTTGCTCCATGAGTCGATTTGAGCTTTCTCGAGCATATTTAAGATATTTCTGCCATTTTTAGAACAGGATTGTTTCCTGGATTCCGACCGGACCGGCGGAGCAGCAGCAACGGCAGCTACTCAGACGCCATCTTGCCTGTCTGTCTAAGACTTAAGTCCTAGAGTGTTTATTCTATATTGAATAGGTGGTTGGGTGGAACCACCTCAGAGTACGCACACCAACTTTGATAAAAGTTTGAGTCTAGTGTTGATTAGTTTAATATTTTTACGTTGAGTGCATCACCGCTGTCTCTAGATTTTTGACCTATTATTATTCTTTCACCCAAAACAGCATTTGTTGCACCACACAATGTCATTTGAAGATATTTTACACCTCACAGATAACAAGGCTGACACTAAAGCATACAGCGCGGCAGAAGCTTTAGATATTTATGGCCTCATCCGGGAGGTCAGGTCATGCGACCTGACTCAAGGTCCTGTTACACAACAATTACGCCAACTATAATATTTAATGAAACGCGAGATTAACCAAAGATTACATGCCACCACTCTTGTTCAATATCATAAAGCCAGCAGGATACCCAGAGGGTTAAGGCTTCCTTTAAAACCAATGATGTTTAAAGCAAATAAAAAGTTTATGGATAGATGGTACTCTATTCTTAACAAATGTTCACTGGATCTATTCTTTTAATAGTAGAAGAGTTATCAGCAGTTTTAGTAGGTCTGGAACAAGAGATCAGGGAGCTCCAAGATAATGTTAAACAACGGATGGAGGCAGAAAACTGGGTGACAACCTTAGAGGAAATCAATACCAAGTTAGATGTTTATGCTAAAGAAATTCATGAGCGGAAGATTCGGAAGTTTAGGAGGGATACCATAGATTACAAATTAGACGAAGTATATTCATGGGCAGAAGTATATGCACAAAAACGTACTTATTATAGATCTGGAACAACTTCGTCTGAAGAGAGCCTAGCATCGGTTAATGACACTCGTATCACAAGGGCACCTGTTCCATCAACCTCGAGTACATCGCAGACAGAGAGTTCAGTGACATCTACACCTAAAGTGTCTTTTTTAGAAATCAGCCCAGCGGCCAACAACCCACCACAAGGGCAAGTAACGGCACAATCCGATGCAGCAAAACCCGTAGAGGCCGCGGACGCGGCAAAATCGACCACAGGTCGAAGACAGAAGAAACATTAGTAGTAAACATTTCGTCCGTTCAGCTTACTCAATCACAAATTGGAGTTTTGAACAAAGGAATTAGTTTTGTACCCACCTATCACACCAAGACAATGAACACAGAGATAGACTTATACAGATTCATGAGAAAGTTGAGATTACGATACTTCTTTTCTAATAAAGAAAGTACACAGACAGATTTGGACATACCTGAAGTTAAGGAATTCAGGCCCAAAAGTACGTTTATGTCCCCGATTTCACATAAAGTCTTAGATTCCTTTGAGACTCTAGTGAAAAAAGATCTATCACAGTTATTAGCCCCCTCCAAAAAAAAGCACAATTTAACACTCACTGATAGGAAGGCACTCAGGGCCTTACGAGCAAACAAATCCATCATCTTCTCCCCAGCTGATAAGGGAGGAGCACTGGTGGTTATGGACCGGACCTTTTATGATGCTAAAGTGGAATTGATGTTATCAGATGACACCACATATTTACCAATGATTCAAGACCCTACTGCTGAGTTTCAAGAAACTCTTTTCAAAATGTTATCACATGCTGAAGACATGGGTTGGATTTCTGATAAAACGGTTGAATTTTTATTTTCTAGGTTTCCCCGTAGACCAGAGATCTACATGTTACCAAAAATTCACAAGCATGTAAAGGACCCACCGTTCCGTCCGATTGTTTCAGGTTGCGGATCGATTCATGAGCCACTAGGGCAGTACTTAGATACTTTTCTTCAACCAATAGTACAGGCAGGTTCTACGTATGTACAGGACACAACGCATTTTCTGAAGCTTTTAGGTGACCTTGAACTACCTACAGGAGAAGAAATATGGCTATGCACAGTAGACGTGGTGTCATTATATACGTCTATACCACACCATGAGGGAATTGAGGCAGTTGAATGGGCTCTTCTCCAACAGAGTGAGATACAGGCCAATAAAGTTTTCCTTTTGGAACTTTTACAGTTCTGTCTTTTTCATAGTTACTTTAAGTGGCAAGACAGATATTTTTTACAAACGACTGGTACCTCTATGGGTTTTCCAGGGGCCCCCAGTTATGCAAATATTTACATGATGAAATTCGAAAGAGAGCACATGTTAAGTGATCCCACGTGTTTGGAACATTTGATAATGTACCATCGATTTATCGACGATATATTTATCATATGGCGAAGGACTTCGCAGGAACTGATGGCAAAACTAGAGCAACTGAATTACAAGAATCCTAGGATTCAGTTCACTCATTTGATGAACAGTCAGAATATCTCATATTTGGATGTAAATGTTGAATTGGATGGTGTAGATATTTCCACTAAGGTTTTCACCAAACCCACAGATCGCAACAATTGTTTACAGTATACGAGTTTTCACCCCGAATCTTTAAAAAAACATCTTCCTTTTTCGCAATTTTTGCGCATTAAACGCATTTCATCTAATGACAGTCAATATTTAGCATCTTTGCAACAATTCAAAAGAAATTTTCTTGAATGAGGATATCCTAATGAACTTGTTGAAGCTGCTGCCACACGGGCAGAAGGTATCTCCAAATGTGATTTACTAGTTAAAAAAATTAAAACTGATATGAGCAGAGAAGTATTAGTATCCACTTTTTCTACCCAGGCAACAGCCATTAAGAAAGTAATTCTGAATCGTTGGGAACTTTTGCAGACTGAACCTGATTTTTGCGGCCTTTTTAGAGAACCTCCCATTTTTGCTTACAAGAGATCAAACAATATCAGGGAAATACTCAAGAAAAAAGAAATCAGTAAAGTTGGTGAGCATAAGGGAATGCAAAAATGTTACAACTGCTCACACTGTAACAATGTGCTTTCTGGTACAGTTATTTCTCACCCATGGTCAGGTAAACCTGTTAAGCTGTTGTTCACAGCCAATTGCAATTCACAAAACGTCATTTATGCTATACGTTGTCCATGCGGCCTTTACTATGTGGGTAAGACAGAAAGATCACTACGCACGCGCATAACTGAACACAAGAGCAGGATCAGAACGAAGGCTAGCACTTCCCCATTAGCAACTCACTGGAATGACTTTCACCACAGCATTGCTCAACTTCGTTTCACCATATTGGAAATGGTTATGAGTCGTAAAGACAAGGACATGACAAAACTTATCACACAGCGTGAAACATTCTGGATACGGTATTTGGATACTCTGACCCCGAAGGGTCTTAATGATAAGCTGGAATTATCATGTTACCTATGATGTAATACTTTATTGAGGGATGGAGTTGTGATCTAGAGGATAGGACGCATAATATTAGGGCATTTGTTTTTATTTTTGTTCATAACACAAGCAAAGTCAAGTTTTTTATGATCACATCATATTGTATTTTATATTATTTTGTATTTAGGTATAGATTATAGAATAGTGAGATGTTAGTTCAGGATAAGGAAGTAATGAAGGAGCAGTAAGGTGTACGTTCTTAAATGACAATTTAGTGTCAGTCAGAAAACATATGGAAGATTTTTGGATTCAGTTTCATATCGTCATGCATATTATTTTATTCTTATTGTATAAATGATTAATATATGTTTGTAATGACTGTGGATTGTATTCAAGATAAGGACATTTGGAAAGTATTAATATACTTAAATTGAGAAGTTAATCGTAACAAGAATGAGAAGAGATTTTATTAAGTTTCATTGAATGGACATTGCCGAACAAAAATAGTTTACAAATAACAGATGTGTTATTCATGCTCATATAATTGAAATGATCCAGGCTGTATTATATATTATTGTGGAGTTTTTGTTAAGTGGAAAATATGCATTAAGATGTCTGCCGATCTTGTATTTTCTTTTGTACTCCTGTTCTATTTCTATTTCTATGCTGTGCACGTTCTAAACGCATGATGTCACTCACTCAGGTCAGATAGAGTTGTTTAAATTCGTAGCGGTGGGGACACGCAAACATAGGATTGCTTCGGGTTTGACAGGAACTCGTGGGATATATTCAACTTCTCTTGTTGAGGTAAGCGTGGTTGAGAATAGGAGATGTTAACCTTCAACTTTTAATCTTAATGAAAAGGTTTTGAGTGATGCCTCTCCCTTTTTTTAGGGAGGTGTTTGTTTAACACAGAGAAGGTTCTTCATTTGATAACTGCTTGGTGAAGTGTAGACACTTTCCCGTGCCTTTACGCATGATATAGAGGTAAGCGCAAATAATGCTTTTGGGAGACGCACTATAGCAATGATTGAGGAAGGTCGTTTTTGACAGTATGGTTCTTGGTATGCTTTGTGTTATAGGAGGAGACGCAGTCTTTAGGGAGACATTTGTGGCCACGAATTCAGTATGAGAGTCCATGACACACGTTGAAATGCACACGTATTCTTTCGGTGAGTGAGCACTATAATAGAGACACTTGAGGTGGACCATTTATTTAGCAAAACCAAGTGTTCCATTTGATGTTTTTTTACCGTAGTCATCCAGATTTTGGCAAAGTGATATTATTTTGCCTGGAGGTCGTACTGGTGGGATCTGGTTTATGCAGCGAGGTTGACACACCACTAACGGGTTGTCGGATGGACTTGATACAAGGCATTAGCGACGTGTATTTAAGAGGAGGTACTTGGTCAAGCACAATTTAGCTGTTTAAATTGAGTTCACTGCTCATTTCATGGGTTCCAGGACACACTTTCGTAGTTTACTTTTTGCACTTGTGGGCTGATGGTGGCACTTTGTTTTTTCATTCATGAGTATTATGAGTATCACGTGTTCACTATCTTTAGTTTCACAACATCTCTCTCTATATCCTTCTGGTTATTCTATTTTGTGTTTATTATAGAGGTTGTAATTATTTAATCATTAAAACAATTCCGGATGTTAAAGGCTGTTTTTGCTTTAAAGTAATATTGATGAAAATGTCAGTTCTCATTGTGAACATGTTCATTTGTAGATTTCCCCTGACGAAGGGTGACTTATTCACCCGAAATGCATTGGGACTGATGAAAATACACGCTTGAAGCTCGAATTTAAGTTGTGGAGCCAAGAGAAACTTTTTTTGAAGTTTTTGCCTTCAATAAAATAAGGAATGAAGACATTCGATGGAATGGAGCTATGATTATTGCATCCCAAATTTTTTTTTGTTACAATTGGTTTATGTATGATAACATTGTGTATTTTTGCGTATATCATTGCATATGATTAATAATTTCACATTGTGTTACAACACTCACAGCGTGAGTGCATTAGGTAGTGCGCGCTCTGTCTAAGACTTAAGTCCTAGAGTGTTTTTTCTACTTTTAGAAAGTTGGCATTTTCTTGCCCTAACCATTTGGTGCCTGCAGCCTGTTTCCTGGGTCACATGACTAGGTGTAGTAAGCAGTTGGCCTTTGTGTATTCCTCCCAGACAGCATCACAATAGAGGGACTGGGGGCTGGCAGGATGGGCCCTCTCTGACAGGATGAGGGGGCAGAGCTGTCACCTACCCCACCTGCACTTTAAAGACACTTGCACAGCTCACATACAAAGCACCTCACACTATCCGATTGTAACCCCTTACAGACTGGGACCAGGGCAGGGAGGCAGAAAATTCCAGACATCTCTATAGGGGAAAAACTCCAGAAGCTTCTCTGACTTCAAAGTTTGCAGAAAATATAGAAATGGGATGCTCAGACCCACTCTTCAGATCACTTTTGGACCTGTGGAGTCTACAGAAGAAAGACTGCACAGCTGTGTGAAGTCTGCCATACTGCCCAAGGCCTGCTGTGCTGCTCAAATACTCGTCTGCTGCTGTGGACTGCCCTGCTGAGGCCAGCCTGTCTGTTTGGACCTAGGACATCCAGAGTATCTCCAAGCGTCAGTTGGCTGACCTACTGTTCTGAGCTACAGGGACATACCAGGCTCCTTAGCACCAACACACCTTATCACAGGATCACACATCACAGCTTCTGTCCGGTGGCTTCGCAAGCACTGACCCAGCTCTATGTATCTTAACACCAAAACTGGCCCAACTCAATTCTTCTCAATGAAGGACCATGCATCCCAGCTTCTGTTTGCCAGCTTCGCAAGAATCAACCCAAGGTGATGCATCTCGATGGCAACAACAGGCTTAGCAACACGCGTCTCAAATCAGCACGACTCAGCGTGACGCACCCTGACGCAAGTCCTCACAGCACCAGTGGCTTTATCTGTCTCGATGCAGCAGGACATATCTCGATGCCCACACTGCAGCTCCAGATCGGTGGCTTCACCGGTATTGACACAGCACTACGCATCTCGAGGCAGGACCTTGCACCACAAGCTCCTATGATGCATGTGCCTTGCAGGGCATTGCAAGGACTTTGCCTCTCAACGCCCAGGATACAAGGTAATATAACAGCGGACTAAACTCAGTCCTGTATCCTGCCCATGCTCCATTGTGGTCAGCCTGACTTTGTGATTGGGACCCAGTCTACAGTGACCAGAAAACCGCAATTGGTGTTATTTGCTTCTAAGCTCTACTTTCATCATAACCCTTAAAAGAGCATAACTCCAGTTCTACCGATGGGATTTTTTGTTTTGGTCTCAAATAATTTACACAATTTTACTCTATTTTTCTAAATTGGTGTGGGGTTTTTTCCTGTGCTGTGTGTTCGCTTATTTACTGTTTGACTGCTGCATACATACTTTACAAATTGCCTCTAAGTTAAGCCTGACTGCTTTTGTGACAAGCTATCAGAGAGCTAAGCACAGGTTAATTTGGTGACTTTTTGTGGTTCATTCTGACAAGGATTGCGGTTGTCGCTTGAGAAGTCTTGCACCCCCCTCAACCATCAACCCAATCTCTCACACCTGTGTCATAGCACAGGCTATGATTACAGTGACTCAACCTGTGAAACATGCAGCACATGCCTCACAGCCTCGCCATTAGCATGTTGCGAGGCCTCTTCAAGGAGTGTGGCCTGGTACAATTTGGACCAATCTGCCCCTCCACCCCTTCTCTCCTTCTGAGGCTGATGAAAATGCACTAAGAAGCAGGATTGAACACAATATTTGATGTGAGGTACATTTAAACCTGGGGAAGACGCCTGAGAACACAGGAATAATATTAGGGAACCAAAACATGTTGATGGAAAAGAGAAATAGGGTCTGCTGTTCAGCCCTTCTGTTTTTTGTCTTGTGATAGGACGACACAAGAGAAATATTTAAGTTCACCCACATACAATTTTATTATAGGTCTGAGAGTTTAACAAAGGGAGAACATAAATGTCGACTTAAGTGACATAACCTCACTAAAATTAGGCAACCCATAAATTGGAGACTGCATAACCAGTGAACAGTGGTACTCTTGAATGCTATCCAGCATAAGACATGCTTTCCACTGATGAAGCACACCACACGAGATAGGTGAACGTTCATCATCCTATGAATACATGCGTACATAAAAGTATGGTTATTCCATTGGACATTTTACTGTCTCTTGAAGGATATCACTTGTATGTTTATGTCTGTTTATACAAATCATACAACAGTCCTTTAACGCTTCTTTCTCCCTCTTTAGAGCATCAGCTACCTAGGTTGTACCTGTCCTGTATGTGAGAGAGAATCCTGTTGTGCTCCTTCTTCTACTGCTACCTGTCCTTAACTTATTATTTGTGTTAGGGAAGGCTGCTCTGCTGGTGTCCCTATTGTACTTTTATTGTGTTGTAAAGATCACTCTCAATCTTTCCACTGCACATAAATAGGAAATGATTCACATTGACAATGCTTGTTGTGAGTGAAAGTGCAAACCCTCACAAAATATGTGAGCAGGGTTTACTTTTGGTTTTACACGTGATAAAAGCTGTTTTTGAAATGCAGTATGTGCCTTTGTAACATTTTAAAACATGGATGACAAGAGGCTCCATATGCCATATCATGTTTAACACCTTCAGCAAAATCATTTTAGCCAAAAGCACTTTGCATCTTGGGATTTCAAGCCCATAATGAAACTGTTAAAAGCAAAAACTGAAAGGCCACAGGTGTTGACTAAAAAACCAAAAATAGATAATGTTGTATGTCTCTGTGCCAAAGCATAGAGTTGTGAAATGAAAAATAAAATGTATTTGCTGGCTTTCTGCTTTGTTTCCTGTAGGCAATTATGGCTAAAACCTCACAGTGGGAGACCGAGCAGAGATTTCTCCTTGTTACTTCATCTTTCTATGTTTGCTGCATTCTGCAGCATACATAGAAAGAGAAAAAATGCCTCAGGGGATTGTTTTTGTGTGGGAAGGTGCCCTTTCCTGCACAAAAACAAATCCTTCCTACAATGTAGGCACCCTTCCACGATGGTGCAAGGGTGTCTGTGTTGGCGTTAGGCAGACAAATTGGCACCTGTGCAGGGACAAAGGCAGGAATGCGCTATATTCTTTTCAAAATGGAGCATTCCTGCCCTTTCGCTGTCACGCAACACTGCGCAGCAAGGCGATTTGCTGCATTGTGTTGCACTGCGTGACTTTGCCATAAGTATGGCCCTAATGACTCCATGACTCTTAGTACACACCATGAGACCACACTTTAAGTGGCCCACTGTTCATCTTCTGGCTAGACTGCCACCCCTGCTGACATCCCTTCATGTAGAAGAACAAGTCAGTGGATTCTTCATACAGGCAGCAAACCTTTGAAAGTCTTTCCAGCAGAAACACCCAAAATCAACTGGAATTCTGGAGGCAGTAATGGCTTAACTCTTCCTAACTGATGAGGAGGGTCACATAAACAACAGACAGAACCATGTACCAACACTAGTAGGAATGGATAATACATACATGAATATCATTGCCTACAAAACCGGAACAAATCACACCTACAGTGTAGCCAGGCGCAACCACACGCATAGCTATCTCTTACTCTCAGTGACTCCACTCTTGTCATAGGTGTAGCTACATATTTGCAGCAACATCATGTGATTCTGCAAAATACAGCAATAAAACACTTCCTACATATTCCCCACTGCTTTTGCACACCTTTCACCATCCATATTCAAAGTACAGCATCAAAAATAGGATAAACAAATGACATCAATACAATGCCAATAAAAACACACTAGAAACAAGCACTCTAATGACAAATGTGTTTCAGCACCTCATCAGGGGTACCACACACTACATAATTGCAACTATGATATAACAAAGTATAATGCCCAGCTTCACTACACCAGACACCACCAGCACCAAACCACTCTGATGACCCTCTGCCAAGTCACATGTGAAACACTTCAAGACAGGTGGAGGCCAATGTGTGCTGGAAAATGCATAAGGAAACGAATGGGGTGATCAGATAGAACATCAGTGGTCTGGCTGTTGCTTTGGCATGCCAATGCTTTTTCTTGATATTTTTCAATGTGGCACTGGTAGTCTCACTCCAGTAAGGTTGAGTGACTCTGCAGTTAATGACTGTGATGTATGTTTGAGCAGAACTGGCAGGATGGAGTTGTCACCAGTTCTGTCACCCTGCCATGCCCTGGACATCAGGTTCTGTTCACGGTTGAATTGATATTGTAATTGCATTTATATAGAACTTACTATCCCTGATGAGGCATTGAAGCACTTTTCGTCGAGAAGCACGCTACTCCGGAACCCAAAGAGGATTAGTGGTAAATTAGTATAGGGAAATATGAAATTAATTTCAGCGGCGGACATGTGTCTGTTATTTGGGTTGAAAAGGATAGTGAAGCGATAGAAGAGGGAGGGGGTTTGAATTTATATAGCACTTGGTACCCCTGATGAGGCGTCAAAGCACTTTTCGGCAAGTAGCACACTACTCCGGAACCCAAACAGGATTACTGGTGAATTAGTATAGGGAAATATGAAATTAATTTGATCCGGAAGGGTCTAGAAAGTGTTTATTTGGAGATCATAGCAGCAGGAGTAGGTTTGGAATTAGTAGAGGGGAGGGGGGAAACGTCAGTGGGAAGGGTTTAAAAAGGCTTGTTTGGGAGATCTGAATAGTAAAAGAGGTTTGAGATGATGCAAGGTGGGGTAGAGGAGGGAAGAGTCTAGAAAGGGTTTTTTTGGGGATCATAGTAGTCAGAGAGTGGTGGTAGAGGATATATTGAGAGAGGTATAGGTGAGAAATAGGCTAGTGCATTGGAGAGAGTAGCAGACTGAGGTTTGGGATGAATCAGAGAGCTGAGGTAGAGGATATATTGAGAGAGGAATGGGGAGAGATATAGGGTAGTGCATTGGAGATGCTGAATTAGGAGTAAAGTAATAAATATAAAGATACATAAGTACATGGAAAGAATGTATGTATAAGTAAGGTTCTATGTCTAGATTTAAGTTGTATTGAATAAAAGCCCAAACTGTCGGACGGAATTACACCAAATATGGTAGAAAAGTAGATTTTGTTCCACAGATTGTGCTTTTTGTGATTTGCTGTGAATTTGTTCAGTCGTTTAAAGAGATATTAACCAAGATCCAAATTTGCATATATAGGGACACAGATCCTCCGCGGTTCCACCCGTGGGGGATCCGCTGAACCACGCTCCACAGCAAAGACCTTATTAGCTGGCCACAAACTGACAGAAAAGTGCGGTCACAATTGTTTTTTTCACAAAACGGTACCCGGGGCTGAAATATTGGCTGTAATGTTCATGAAGGAGTCAGGGTAGAGATTCCCTGATCCCCATGGGGGGATGTAAGCAGGGGTAAAAGCGTTCATTCTTATTTTAAAATGTGTGTTAATCTTTTTTTATGTTTTCTGAGATCCGTGGATCCACACGCAGGCCTCAGCATGGCCACCTGTGGAACTGCAAATTCTGCCTGTGCTACCACAAATCCTGCACCACTCTGCAAACGCGCCTCCTAGTGCACTAATCATAGATGGATGAAGTCTTCTTGGATGATGAGGGTTGTTGGGGCTAAAAACTCCTCCGGTTATCACCAGAAAGTCCCACACAGCGGGATTGCCGAGAGCTCATCAGAGGCCCTGCCCTGAAGCTGCGAATCCTGCTTTTGGAACAGCAAATCCTGCACCACTCTGTAAATGCGCCTCCTGGTGCACAAATTGTTGGGGGATGAAGTCCTCTTGGATGCTAAAGGTTGTTGTGGCTAAGAATCCCTACTAAACCAGACGAGAAGAGCAGAATAGATCTACAAATGTACTATTGGAAAATACTTAATAACTACTATCCAGCAAAAGTAAGTTTACAAGAAAAGTAATAACATAAGAAATTACAATAAAAGAATGGGTATATGTTAAAGTTATTGCTTATGTTCTGAACATCCATTTACTCCCCTTTTTCCTTTTTCATTCTAATTGCTGAAGTGTGCTGTCAAATTTGGAGGATATAATATACACAGAATCTAGTCACCTCAAATACGAAAGAAACAGAAATTTTAAGGCAAATTATTTTCTGATACATAGTTCTAAGGTATAGTGAAATCAATAAGGCCACTACTGCTCTAACTTCTAAATCAATAAGGTGAAAATTGTGGATTTCATGGGTACTTGAGAAATAATATCCCGGGGTATTAAAATGTAAAAACTTAATGAATATATAAAATATAAAAAAACTAAAATTGTTTAAAATTGTTTAAAGAGCAAAATGTTACTAGAAAATTTTGAGAATAAATTGTTTGCATGCAACACTAACTATGGAATTAGAGATTTGGTGCACAAGGAGGTGCTAACCGTTTATGAATATTATTGAAATTTATTGAGAAATACATGCTGTACCAGGATATGCTATGACATATGTTGTTTGGAAGTTTAATTAATGTTCATGTTTGATTTAAATAAGAAACTGATGTGTATCTTTTTTGTTTGTGACAGCCCTGAAGACGCACGTTTGTGCGCGCCACATGTGTTGGCTGTAGGCAGTATTGCTGTATAATTATGATACATCGAGAAAACAAGAATAAAGAATAACAGAGGAAAGTACTACGAAAATGTTTAATGTCTTATGTTGGTAAACACTTAGTAAATTGTAGTTTACATATATATATATATATATATATATATTTATTTTTTTTTTTTTTTTTTGGCCGCCAGCCCGGAGACTCGAAAATGAGGATACTGCCGTGACATTAACGGCGTTCACAAAAAGGAGAAACAAACGGATCAAAGGGACGCGGGACTTTTATTCGCCGACGAGAAAGGGAGGTGGATTCTGAGTTTTGACCCGGGAACCGCAGCGCCGACTTGCCGGTGAGTGAGCTCCATTGTTCCATTTACCGATAGTAATCGAGTCCCAATCCCGAGGATATGCTTTGTTTGTGCAGACCCCCAGTTTTCCAAAATACAGAACTGTGCCATAACCAGAATCGTTTCAAAATGTCAAGCCTGCAAGAAAGAGAAGAAGCGGCAATGGACATTTTTAAGCAAGGGACAGGGGCTAAAAAGTCGCAGTCGAAAATGGATATAGTGCCAAACTCCTCTCCAACTAACCTTGTGATCCTGTTTCAATCATTGGAGAAGGCGCAGGAGAGAGAACTACGTAAATGGTGGGAAGCCACCTCTTTACAGAGATATATAGATTGCGACCGAATACCAAGGGGCCTTCGTATTTTTATGGTCCCATCGTATGAAAATCCCGACCCACAGCTCCTCACAGAATGGGCAGAGCACAACACGGAATCGGCAAAAGGAATGGTCAAAATATTAATTAAATATGCATGGAGTGACCGTGAGAAATTTCTAATTGAAATAAAAAAACTAGAGGATCTAATAAGTAAAGAAAAAGACGCAAAGCAGAGTGAAGATCTGAGAAACGCAATGATGAAACGCCTAAAGGACTATGAGGCTGTGATAAGACGTCGAAAACAGACGAAATTTCAGAGGGATGAACAGGACTACGCTACGGGCCGCATCCTGACGTTTGCCCGTAAATTTGATGGACCCCGAAAGAAGTTGAGCCAACAGGGCGCAACGGCAAGCGGAAGCAAAGACACCTCAGAATCAGAGGTAGAAACCTCAGAGGGGGAACAATCCACCATTAATGAAGATGGAAGAGCAATTCAAGAATCCCCTTATTTTCAAGAATATCAAATAATAAGGGAGACACGGCAAAGACCCACCCAACGGACCCACCCTCCGCAACATATAAAATCGAAAAACGCAAAAAGCGGAAAACAAGGAGGGGTAAGAAACGAGGGAGAAGAAGCACCTACCCCAAGGATTACACGCAGCAGAGGGAGGAGGGGCAAATGGTAAACCAGACAGAAGAAAGAACTGTGATTAATCTTTCCAACAAAACATTAACTCAGGACCAGATAAAAATATTACAACTTGGTCCCACCTTCTGTCCAACATCAGGATATAACTATACAGAGACTCGAATAGATCTTTTTAAATACATCAGAAAATTAAAGTTACAAAAGATCTTTTTACTTCATCCAGAAAGAAGACCGCTGATAACTGACAGCAATGAGCAAAATAAGGACGACATCGAATCCGACCTTCTAGTAGGCCATGATCTTCAGACTCTATTAATGCTACAGACCTTGGATACGTCCACAGAGGAGGGAGACATCAATGTTGATGACTGCCTAGAAGGGGCTGGTATAAAGCAGGTAAGTGGTCATAGCAACTTCAAAAGAAAGTTGCGAACAATCCCACAGACCCCTTTTGATGCAATAGATGTATTTAATGAGGCAGTCATTATGGATTTGAAAAACTTGGCCAAACAAAACACTCCTCAAAATCGGGATTACAACCTCTCAAGAAAACAATGGGAAGCAATGAAATCCCTGAAAGAAGACACCAACATAGAAATCAAATCCTCAGACAAAGGGGGTAACATGGTCATCTTTAATAAAGAACACTATCACAAAGAGGCCATGAGACAATTGGACGATAGGGAGTGCTATATTCCAATACAACGGAAGGAATATGTGAACTGTATCAGTGTATATCATCAACTACTGCAAGACTGGCGAAAAGATGGGATGTTGGGACAAGATGAGTATTTGTTTTTACATTGTGAAACGCCAATCTTACCCACCTTCTACCATCTGCCGAAAATTCACAAAGATCGAAACAATCCACCAGGCAGGCCAATTGTGGCCTTGATTGGCAGTCTTCTAGAAAACACAGCAATATACATTGATTCTTTCTTAGCACCCCTAGTCAGGGACCTTGTTTCGTATGTCCGGGATACACAGGACTTCTTGAGACAGATTGAAGGCATCACGTGGGAAAAAGATATGCTCCTTATAACTTTGGACATAACTAGCCTGTACACGTGTATCAAACATACAGATGGACTCAATGCTGTGGAATGGTTCCTCAATAAGAGACAATTGAAATTTCGGAAGCACAATAAGATGCTTTTAGACATGATCACTTTCTGCTTGAATAATAATATTTTTACTTTTGCAGGTCAATTTTACCAACAGCAACGCGGGACCACGATGGGCACGTGCTTCGCCCCCAGCTACGCGAATTTATTCGTGGGCTGGTGGGAGAAGCCCGTGGCCTGGGGGGAAGAGAATGACATTTGGATCGAGAAGATAACTTTGTGGGAAAGGTACATAGATGACCTTTTTGTTGTTTGGCGTGGCAGCCGCTCCTCGGCTGAGGAGTATGTTGCCTCGCTTAACAACAATGAATTAAATCTCAGATTCACGAGTAACATCAGTGACATCTCTGTTACCTATTTAGATCTAGAAGTATATATTGAAGACAGAACTTTATTGACCCGACTGTATAGAAAACCGACGGCGGGCAATGCGGTCTTACATGCAGGAAGCCATCACCCGATAAGCCTCATAAAAAATATACCATTCGGGGAGCTATTGCGTTTAAAACGCAACTGCACCACGATGCAGAGCTACAAACAAGCGAAAGAACAGGCTCTACAACGATTTAAAGAGAGAGGCTATACAAATGCAGATTTACAGCAGGCAGAAAACAGGGTAGAAAAAGTGAATAGAGTAGAACTACTGGTAGCTAAAGGACCGAAGAAATTCACACAAGATGGTCCAGTAAGGATGATAACTAGCTATAACGAAAAATCAAGCAGTATCCTACAAATCTTTAAAAAGAATTGGCATATCCTACAAACAGATAATATACTAAAGAAGAACCTTCCAGTACGCCCACTGATAACATACAAACGATGTCCCTCAGTGGGGGACCATCTGATCCATAGTCACTTTAATATAACCCCCAAAGTACAAAATCGCTTAAGCGTTGCTGGTTTCTTTCCATGCAAACGATGCAAGGCCTGCAAATATAGCAGTAAAGTTACCAAATATCCGGGCAGACCAGGGGATCCTAGGCCTGTCCGTATGATCAAAAAATTCCTGAATTGCAATTCCGACTTTACGGTATACTGCTTGACATGTCCATGTCAAAAACGATACATCTGCAGTACGATCCACCCTACAAAGAAACGCATTCTTGAGCACATGCGTGCCATTTCAAACAAAGATGCGACTTACCCTGTTGCTCGTCATTTTGAAAAATTCCATCAGAGCAACAGGGACCTCCTTAAATTCTATTGCATAGACCAGATGGAAAGACAAGAGAGAGGAGGAGATAGGGTGCGAAAACTTTGGACTTTGGAGTCTAAATACATTATAGATCTCCAAACTAAAGCTCCGATAGGGCTTAACAATGATGAGGAAATGTGGGTTCACCTAGAATAGATGAAGAAAATGACCAAATGAGTTTCCATGCACAATTTTGTTTTGGAAACATCTATGCTCAGAACACCGCTACTGCAAGAGGCTTTACATTTTGACTGCCCATCCAGGGCACATTTATGAATGCAAATAGATGACGCCAAAATTCGGTATATACAAACAAAGACACAAATTTATTTTTCTAAACATAAAATTTGAGAATTATGAAATTTTTTGATTTTTAATGAATTAGGAAATGAATTAGGAAATAATCCATTAATGTATATATATGAATTAATCTGTTATGAAGTCCACATAGACAAAACCATAGATTAAGGGTTTTAGCTGATTTTTCTATATTTCTTAGAATGCTAAATCTTGTAATTATGTGTACATATGAATTGATGTGTCATTCTGGTAGATTTGCAACAAAATTGTTTTTAATTTTGCACAGCACTTAGCACCTTGGGTTATAGCACTTTTTGTAAATAACATGTTTTAAGATGGCCGCCATGGAATTTTACATCGAATGTTGCGTAAGTCCAATCTTTATGTTTAGTGAAAAAACACGTGATGTATGTGGATTTTAAATACTGTGTGAAATGCCAAAAACACTAACATTGAGGAAGCCGTTAGGCGAAACGCGTCTGTCAGGGGGGGGTCTGCACAATAAAGCATTCAGCAAAACAATTTATCCGTGTGTGCTCTCCGATTTTGGTAGCTGAAGTGTCTGCCTAGTTCGTGGAATATATATATATATATATTCACTGAAAAAACCACAGGTTTCAGGGACGTTATAGTTAGTTGGACATTTCACTCGTACAAAACCAGAGAAATTCGTCCGTTATAGTTAGTTCAGCTAACTATAACTCGCGCCCCCGCAATGCACTGCTGATGACGTCACATATTACATCATTCATGACATTGTCAGTGACATCACTGATGACATCTCAAATGACATCACTGATGACATCACTGATGACATCATCCACGTGAAAATCTGATGCACCTCCTCACACCCTAATATAACCTTTGATACACCCACTGAAAAATACAGACTACCATTTTCGAAACCATAGACACACCAATACCAGTTACTACATACACACTCACTGATTCCTAGGTCTACACACACATCCACTCATTCACCCATACAGTCACTCATACATGCAGTCACTCATCAATACAACACTATCAAATGCACTCATACACCTATACAGACACTCACACACCACCACTCATCCAGAGTTACTCACACACGTAGTCAGTCATGCAAAGAATCAATCACACTTCCATTTACTCACCTATACAGTTATACACACACCACCTCACTTATTCATACAGATACTAATGCATACTTACTCTCTTATACAATCACTGATACAAGTACACACTCATCCATACAGCCACCCTCACCATCACTGACTCTCACGTATAGTCATTTATATACTCCAACTCTCACATACACTGCCTTTTACATATGTAGTTACTTGGAAATGTACCACTGAGACATCCATTCACTCACCAACACCCATACACACACACACACCCACCCATACAGCTGTTTCCACATGCACTCTTTAACCCATACACCCAGTGAATCAACCACTCACACATCTATGCACAGAGTCACACACCTCCCACCCACCCACACAGACACTCAGGCACCCAAACAAATACTCAGGCAACCAATCAATAACCCATATAGACACTCATGTAGCTACTCACCAACCCATGCAGCAGCTTACACAACAACAGACAGACTGATACATACATTCACACAGTTTAGTCACTAACCCATGCATTCACTAAGACACATTTAATCACTCACTTATACAGTCAGTCACGCACCTACTAAATCCTCCATCCAGACACTTATACACCCACTCATTCTTCAATACACCTTGGCATATATATATAAAACATATTTAAACTTTACAGAAACACACAGTCGCTGGATGATGTCATCAGTGATGTCATCAGTGATGTCATTTGAGATGTCATCAGTGATTTCACTGACCATGTCATGAATGATGTAATATGTGACATCATCAGCAGTGCATTGAGGGGGGCGCGAGTTATAGTTAGCTGAACTAACTATAACGGCCGAATTTCTCTGGATTTGTACGAGTGAAATGTCCAACTAACTATAACGTCCCTGAAACCTGTGGTTTTTTCAGTGAATATATATATATATATATATTCACTGAAAAAACCATAGGTTTTAGGGACAGTTATAGTTAGTTGGACATTGCACTCGTACAAAACCCGTGAAATTCCCCTGTTATAGTTAGTTCAGCTAACTATAACTCGCGCCCCGCAATGCACTGCTGATGACGTCACATATTACATCACTCATGACATGGTCAGTGACATCACTGATGACATCACTGATGACATCTCAAATGACATCACTGATGACATCATCCAGTGACTGTGTGTTTCTGTAAAGTTTAAATATGTTTAATATATAGGGAAAGGCGTATTGAAGAATGAGTGGGTGTATAAGTGTCTGAATGGATGATTTAGTACGTGAGTGACTGACTCTACAAGTGAGTGATTAAACGTATCTTACTGAATGCATGGGTTAGTGACTAAACTGTGTGAATGTCTGTATCCGTCTGTTTGTTGGTGTGTAAGTGGATGCATGGATTTGCGAATAGCTACATGAGTGTCTATATGGGTTATTGATTGGTTCTCTGAGTATCTGTATGGCTGCCTGAGTGTTTGTGTGAGTGGGGTGTGTGTGACTCTATACATAGATGTGTGAGTGGGTGATTCACTGGGTGCATGATTTCAAGAGTGCATCTGTGATGGACTGCTTGGGTGGGTGAGTGTGTGTATGGGTGTGTTAGTGAGTGAATGTATATCTCAGTGGTACATGTGCGAGTAACTACATATGTAAAAGGCAGTATATATGTGTGTTAGAGTATTTAAATGGCTATAAGTGAGTGTGTTATTGTGAGAGTAGCTGTATGGATGCGTGTGTGCTTGTATCAGTTATTGTATAAGAGCGTAAGAATGTGCTAGTATTTGTATGAGTAAGTGAGCTGGTGTGTGTATAACTGTATAGGTGAGTAAATGGGTGTGTGATTAATTTTTGCATGACTGACTAGGTGTGTGAGTACCTCTATGGATGAGTGGCGGTGTGTGAGTATTTATATAGGTGTATGAGTGCATATGATAGTCCTGTACTGAGTGACTGTAAGTATGAGTGACTGTACAGGTGAGTGAGTGGATGTGTGTGTAGACCTAAGAATCAGTGAGTGGGTATGTAGTTTTTGGTGTTGGAGTGTCTATGGTTTTGAGAATGGCAGTCTGTAATTTAGAGTGGGTGTATCAAAAGTTATATTAGGGTGTGAGAAGATGGATGAAATTATCACATGGATGATGTCATCAGTGATGTCATTTGAGATGTCATCAGTGATGTCATCAGTGATGTCACTGACCATGTCATGAGTGATGTAATATGTGACGTCATCAGCAGTGCATTGCGGGCGCGAGTTATAGTTAGCTGAACTAACTATAACAGGGGAATTTCACGGGTTTTGTACGAGTGCAATGTCCAACTAACTATAACTGTCCCTAAAACCTATGGTTTTTTCAGTGAATTTCAAAGGTTTTTTAAATGCTAATTTCTAACTATAACGTGTCTGAAACCTATGGTTTTTTTAGTGAATTTCAAAGGTTTTTTAAATGCTAATTTCTAACTATAACGTGCCTGAAACCTATGGTTTTTTCAGTGAATTTCAAAGGTTTTTAAATGCTAATTTCTAACTATAACGTGCCTGAAACCTATGATTTTTAAGTGAATTTCAAAGGTTTTTTAAATGCTAGTTTCTAACTATGCCAACAGAGGTAGGACATGTGAAGAAAGAAGAAAAATGCACAGAAAGAAGCAAAAGATGTGCAGAAAGAACCAACAGAGGAGCAGAAAGAGGCCTTGTTGCAAAATCATCCTGTGCCCACAACTTTTTCAGACGGGTACTGGTGGTAACTGACTCTGACTAACCAGAGCCAGTGTGCGTTTGCACAGTGGTGAAGGGAGGGGGCCTGAGGTGACATGTGTGCAAACGCGCCCGTGGCGCGTTTTAAGTTGCGGGATTAAGTCCCCTTGAATCCTGAGGGTCCCTGGGGCCCAACTAGCCCCCAGGTACCTACAGTTAGGACCACAGAGCTGAGTTGCAGAGAGGCGTTCCGAGGCCACGCACCTTTTTCACCTCTTTGCAACGCAACTCTGTTGTGCTTACTGAAGGTACCTGGTGGGCTAGTTGGCCCCCAGGATTCAAAGGGAATTATCTCCCCAACTTAAAACGCACCACAGGGCGTGTTTGCGCACATGTCACCTGAGGCCCCGCCCCTCCCTTCACCACTGTGCAAACGCGCCCCGTGGCGCGTTTTAAGTTGGGGGATTAGGTCACCTTGAATCCTGAGAGTCCTTGGGGCCCAACTAGCCCACCAGGTACTTTCAGTAAGCACCACAGGTCTGCGTTGCAACGCCTGTAACAAATTGTGCAGTTGTGTTTAGGTAGTGAAGAGGGTTGTGCTGGGGGTAGTGTTTTAGGGTTTAGGGTAGTGCAGTGGTGTTTGTGTAGTGTAGGGGGTCATGCTGGGGGTAGATTTAGGGTTTAGGGTAGTGCAGTGGTGTTTGGGTAGTGTAGGGAGTCGTGCTGGGGGAGTGTTTTAGGGTTTAGGGTAGTACAGTGGTGTTTGGGTAGTGTAGGGGGTCGTGCTGGGGTTAGTGTTTTAGGGTTTTAGGGTTTAGGGTAGTGCAGTGGTGTTTGGGTAGTGTAGGGGATACTGCTGGGGGTAGTGTTTTAGGGTTTAGGGTAGTGCAATGGTGTTTGGGTAGTGTAGGGGTACTGCTGGGGGTAGTGTTTTAGGGTTTAGGTTAGTGCAGTGGTGTTTGGGTAGCGTAGGGGTACTGCTGGGGGTAGTGTTTTATGGTTTAGGGTAGTGCAGTGGTGTTTGGGTAGTGTAGGGGTTCGTGCTGGGGTAGTTTTTTAGGGTTTAGGGTAGTGCAGTGGTGTTTGTGTAGTGTAGGAGGTCGTGTTTTAGGGTTTAGGGTAGTGCAGTGGTCTTTGGGTAGTGTAGGGAGTCGTGCGGGGGTATTGTTTTAGAGTTTAGGGTAGTGCAGTGGTCTTTGGGTAGTGTAGGGAGTTGTGCGGGCGGTAGTGTTTTAGGGATTAGGGTAGTGCATTGGTATTTGGGTAGTGTAGGGGGTCATGCGGGGGTAGTGTTTTAGGGTTTAGGGCAGTGCAGTGGTGTTTAGGTAGTGTAGGGGGTCGTGCTGGGGGAGTGTTTTAGGGTTTAGGGCAATGCAGTGGTGTTCGGGTAGTGTAGGGGGTCGTGCTGGGGGAGTGTTTTAGGGTTTAGGGCAGTGCAGTCGTGTTCGGGTAGTGTAGGGGGTCTTGCTGGGGGAGTATTTTAGGGTTTAGCGTAGTGCAGTGGTGTTCGGGTAGTGTAGGGGTCATGCTGGGGGTAGTGTTCTAGGGTTTAGGGCAGTGCAGTGGTGTTCGGGCAGTGTAGGGGGTCGTGCTGGGGGTGGTGTTTTAGGGTTTAGGGCAGTGCAGTGGTGTTCGGGCAGTGTAGGGGGTCGTGCTGGGGGTGGTGTTTCAGGGTTTAGGGCAGTGCAGTGGTGTTCGGGCAGTGTAGGGGGTCGTGCAGGGGGTGGTGTTTCAGGGTTTAGGGCAGTGCAGTGGTGTTCGGGCAGTGTAGGGGGTCATGCAGGGGTGGTGTTTCAGGGTTTAGGGCAGTGGTGTTCGGGCAGTGTAGGGGGTCATGCTGGGGGTGGTGTTTCAGGGTTTGGGGCAGTGCAGTGGTGTTCGAGCAGTAAAGGGGGTCATGCTGGGGGTGGTGTTTCAGGGTTTAGGCAGTGCAGTGGTGTTCGGGCAGTGTAGGGGGCGGTGCAGGGGGTGGTGTTTCAGGGTTTAGGGCAGTGCAGTGGTGTTCGGGCAGTGTAGGGGGTGGTGTTTCAGGGTTTAGGGCAGTGCAGTGGTGTTCGGGCAGTGTAGGGGGTCGTGCAGGGGGTGGTGTTTCAGGGTTTAGGGCAGTGCAGTGGTGTTCGGGCAGTGTAGGGGGCGGTGCAGGGGGTGGTGTTTCAGGGTTTAGGGCAGTACAGTGGTGTTCGGGCATTGTAGAGGGTGGTGCTGGGGCTGGTGTTTCAGGGTTTAGGGCAGTGCAGTGTTGTTAGGGCAGTGTAGGGGGTCGTGCTGGGGCTGCTGTTTCAGGGTTTAGGGTAGTGCAGTGGTGTTCGGGCAGTGTAGGGGGTCGTGCTGGGGCTGGTGTTTCAGGGTTTAGGGCAGTGCAGTGGTGTTCGGGCAGTGTAGGGGGTCATGCTGGGGCTGGTGTTTCAGGGTTTAGGGCAGTGCAGTGGTGTTCGGGCAGTGTAGGGGGTCTTGCTGGGGCTGGTGTTTCAGAGTCTAGGGCAATGCAGTGGTGTTCGGGCAGTGTAGGGGGTCTTGCTGGGGCTGGTGTTTCAGGGTTTAGGGCAGTGCAGTTGTGTTCGGGCAGTGTAGGGGGTCGTGCTGGGGGTGGTGTTTCAGGGTTTAGGGCAGTGCAGTGGTGTTCGGGCAGTGTAGGGGGTCGTGCTGGGGCTAGTGTTTCAGGGTTTAGGGCAGAGCAATGGTGCTCAGGCAGTGTAGGGGGTTGTGCTGGGGGTGATGTTTCAGGGTTTAGGGCAGTGCAGTGTCTTTAGGTCAGTGTAGGGGGTCGTGCTGGGGGTGGTGTTTCAGTGTTTAGGGCAGTGCAGTGGTGTTCCGGCAGTGTAGGGGGTCGTGCAGGGGGTGGTGTTTCAGGGTTTAGTGCAGTGGTGTTCGGGCAGTGTAGGGGGTCGAGCTGGGGTGGTGTTTCAGGGTTTAGGGCAGTGCAGTGGTGTTCGGGCAGTGTAGGGTGTCGTGCTGAGGGATGGTGTTTCAGGGTTTAGGGCAGTGCAGTAGTGTTTGGGCAGTGTAGGGGGTCGTGCAGGGGGTGGTGTTTCAGGGTTTAGGGCAGTGCAGTGGTGTTCGGCCAGTGTAGGTAGTCTTGCTGGGGGTGGTGTTTCAGGGTTTAGGGCAGTGCAGTAGTTTTCGGGCAGTGTAGGCGGTCGTGCTGGGGCTGGTGTTTCAGGGTTTAGGGCAGTGCAGTGGTTTTCAGGCAGTGTACGGGGTTGTGCTGGGGCTGGTTTTTCAGGGTTTAGGGCAGTGCAGTGGTGTGCGGGCAGTGTACGGGGTTGTGCTGGGGCTGGTGTTTCAGGGTTTAGGGCGGTGCAGTGGTGTTTGTGTAGTGTAGGGGGTCATGTTTTAGGGTAGTGCAGTGGTGTTTGGGTAGTGTAGGGGTCGTGCTGGTGGTAGTGTTTTAGGATTTAGGTTAGTGCAGTGGTGTTTGGGTAGTGTAGGGGGTCGTGCTGGGGGTAGTGTTTTAGGGTTTAGGATAGTGCAGTGGTGCTTGTGTAGTGTAGGGGGTCGTGCTGGGGGTAGTGTTTTAGGGTTTAAGGTAGTGCAGTGGTGTTTTTGTAGTGTAGGGGGTCATGTTTTAAGATGCAATGCTCCAATACCTGACCAGTCTGCACTACATAAAACTGCAAAAAAACTAAAAATAAAAAGTGTTTTGCACACTTTTGTCATTGGGCTATATGTGGGCTACATCTGGGTAATATTTGTGCTACATTTGGGCTCTTTTTTCACTGGTGGCCATCTTGGAAGACTTCTTTGTTATGAAGTTTCCTAATTTCTTCATTTACTGCAGTCTCCTCAGTAGGAAATGCTTTCAGTTTTTACTTTGATTCCATCAAGAAGGCATTCAGATGTGTCTCACATCTGCCATAAATTCAGAATGTTAGCACTCTAGTTGCTCATTAGATCACTGGAGTAAAGCTACTGCTCACCAGGGAGTTAACTGGTAGTCTGCTGCTGGTATTGAAAGTGATTGTTTCAGTCTGCATGTCAGAATTTTCTAATGAAATAGAAGAGGATTTGAGATCTCACTTAAAACATGCCCTAATTTTTCTTTCTGCAGCACTAACTATACTTTCTATTTCAAAAAGAACCCCTCATTTTGTTCCTTTTTAAATTAAATGTATTAAGTGTTACCGGTTTATTCCAATCAAGATGGCTTCAGGTGTGCCATACTTTTGTCATAAGTAAGGCTGTTAGCGCTCTAGTTGTTCTTTAGAACACTCTGGGAAGCTGCAGTAGAACACAAAGGCATCAACTGGCAGGCTGCTCCTTTTGAAATATAACAGGAAGATATTTGAGATCACACTTGAAATATGTCCTAATTTTTCTTTCTACAGCACTAACCATAATTTCTATGACAAAATGAACCCCATCATTTTGTTCCTTTTTAAATTAAATGTTTTAAGTGTTACCAGTTTATTCCAATCAAGATGGCTTCAGGTGTGCCATACTTTTGTCATAAGTAAGGCTGTTAGCACTCTAGTTGTTCTTTAGAACACTCTGGGAAGCTGCAGTAGAACACAAAGGCATCAACTGGCAGGCTGCTCCTGTTGAAATATAACAGGAAGATATTTGAGATCACACTTGAAACATGTCCTAATTTTTCTTTCTACAGCACTAACCATAATTTCTATGACAAAATGAACCCCATCATTTTGTTCCTTTTTAAATTAAATTGTTTAAGTGTTACCAGTTTATTCCAATCAAGATGGCTTCAGGTGTGCCATACTTTTGTCATAAGTAAGGCTGTTAGCACTCTAGTTGTTCTTTAGAACACTCTGGGAAGCTGCAGTAGAACACAAAGGCATCAACTGGCAGGCTGCTCCTGTTGAAATATAACAGGAAGATATTTGAGATCACACTTGAAACATGTCCTAATTTTTCTTTCTACAGCACTAACCATAATTTCTATGACAAAATGAACCCCATCATTTTGTTCCTTTTTAAATTAAATGTTTTAAGTGTTACCAGTTTATTCCAATCAAGATGGCTTCAGGTGTGCCATACTTTTGTCATAAGTAAGGCTGTTAGCACTCTAGTTGTTCTTTAGAACACTCTGGGAAGCTGCAGTAGAACAGAAAGGCATCAACAGGCAGGCTGCTCCTGTTGAAATATAACAGGAAGATATTTGAGATCACACTTGAAACATGTCCTAATTTTTCTTTCTACAGCACTAACCATAATTTCTATGACAAAATGAACCCCATCATTTTGTTCCTTTTTAAATTAAATTGTTTAAGTGTTACCAGTTTATTCCAATCAAGATGGCTTCAGGTGTGCCATACTTTTGTCATAAGTAAGGCTGTTAGCACTCTAATTGTTCTTTAGAACACTCTGGGAAGCTGCAGTAGAACACAAAGGAATCAACTGACAGTCTCTGCCCTTGTTGGATGTACATGTTTTACTGAGAATGTCAGACTTCATTCTCACATGACTGAGAAAGATAATGTGAATTTACAGAAAATATGCTCTCATTTTAGCTTCTGGAGCACCTTCCAAACCTCCATGGGACAAGCATGAGAAAATAGTGTTCTCTCAAACATGATTCATGATATCCCAGCAGAAGGTTTTTCACATGGTAAAATCACCTTAGAATACACCACAATTCCTAAAATTAGTATGGTACCATCAACAAATAAATTCTAATGTAACTAAAGCCTGTTATCACCCTTTATAGTTCTCCTTTTGGTGACCCTCAAAATCTTCTATTCACTACAATGCATTTCAATGAGGTACTATCATTTATATTGGTCCCAAGATGGCTGCCAGCAATTCCAGGATGAAGTGCTGACAGCCAATCAGATCTCACGATGACATGTGTGGTTAGGCTCCGCCCAGATATATATGTGACTTTACTTTTGATTTTCTCAGGAACTACTGAACGGATTTACACCATTTAAGCAAAAGGCACGACACTGAACCAAGGGCTACCTCTTTGCCAAATTTGGTGTAATTCCGTTCAGCAGTTCGGGCTGTAGCTGCGACTAAAGGTTCCTATGGAAAAATGAATGGGGAAAACGCGTTTTGGGACCCCCTTTTTCTCGGCCCCCGCTTGACGTATCACCCCGAGACTTTCAGGATAGGAGCGGACCGGAGCGCCCCAACAAGTTGGAAACTTTCGCGAAGATTCGTCAACCGGCGCCAACGTTATTTCAAATAGAATGTCGCGGATTTCCTATGGATAATAGGTTTTAACTATAACTATCTACTGGCGACCGCCAGTAGATAATATATATATATATATATATACACATGTACATATATATATATACATATATATATATATATATATATATATATATATATATATATCCATTTATTCAATGTAATAAACAAAGTTTAAAGTAACGTTATAGTTAGGTGGAAAAATGTATGACAAAGTAATGTTTTAGACTCAACAAACCACTGAAATTTACCAGTTATAGTTATCGCAAGTAACTATAACTAGTGCCCTACAGTATCTATAACTCACACCCCCACCATGCACAGTTTTGTCATGAATGATGTCATTTCAATTGTTGCAGTGATGTTAACAATGATTTGATGATGTGATAGAACATGCCATGAGTAATGCAATATGTGTGGTAAGTAGTAGTGTATGGCAAGGTTGCGAGTTATAGTTACTTTAGGGAACGAGGGGGATACTTTGTACTAGTGTAACTTGTACTAGTGTCTTCAATGTGTGCTTCAGTGTGTGCTTTTTTTAAGCCTGGGAGGAGTTCGCGGAATTCCGCGAAGTAGCTAAAAAACTCTGCCAAGCTACGCGGAGTTCTGCTGTTACCTCGCGCAGTTTGCACTGATTTTTAGTGCTGGGTGTTTGTCCTGCACTGTAAAATCAGTGCAAATGGCATCTTGCACAGTGCAAGAAGGCGCTGCTTCTTTCTGCCGCTGGAGTAGAAGTTCTACTCGAGCAGTAGCTTCCTCAACGCGAACGGAAGGTTTCTCAATGCGAGCGGTAGTGACCATCTGTGACCGCCTGCGTTGGAAAATCTCGCAGGGAAGTGGTCT